>CM060623.1:32320123-32397623 GCA_030578275.1 Meda fulgida
TTTATAGTGCTTGTGAAATGCCACATCGCAGATTCATCTTTCATATATGATCGTGTATTTCCACACAGACTGCAGGCAATCACCTGGTATTATTTGCAGTCGATTACCCCACACATGGATGCTCTCAAACCACGTGTGATTCTCTTAAAGGTGACATATTATGGCCCTTTCACAGGGTGTTATATAAATCTCCAGAATGTGTTTGAAATTTCAGCTCAAAATACTCCGATCATTTATTAGAGCTTTTCAAATTTGCCTCTTTTTGGGTGTGAGCAAAAACGCGCTGTTTTTGTGTGTGTCCCTTTAAATGCAAATGAGCTGTTGCTCCGCCCCGTAAAGAAGAGGGCGGAGTCTTCACACGAGCTTCAGAAACTCCAGCAATAACAAAACAGGCCAATCTCACTCATCCAGATCCCAGAATAACCAGTAGCGAGTGCAGCCTTACGGAGAGACGTTTCTGAATGTTAGCGTAGACATTTTATGTAGTTGTTGAGAAGTTACATTGATTCATCTCATCAACTTGCATGTTTAACTTTTACACAAGTTGACGGTTCCCTGAGGTCCTTATAAGACAGCTGTGACTTTTTTTTTTGTCCAATAGTGTTCAGTGCTCGTCTGTGCTCAACGACAGAACAGTTTAATCTTTGCTGGATCTTTTGCCATTGCCTTAGAACTGGTCACTGTTGTTAAAACCAAATGGTTTCACGGTGTGTGTAAACGTGCAGATTAATGACGTAATATTATAATAAGATCCTCTTCCTATCTCAGAAGGGCAGCGAAATCTGATCGGCTTATTTTTGACACGCTTACAGAGACAGGTTTATGAAAGCAAAGTTACTGGATTTCACTTTTCACGTTTTCGGGGTTAGTAGATGCACAGGGGACACGATTATAGCACTTAAACACAGAAAAGTCAGATTTTCATGATATGTCCCCTTTAACAGGTTGTTCTTGTCTTTCTTAAAGGGAAGTTGAGCTTTTTCTATTGTGACAGCTCATCGTAGCTGATAAGAGTGTGTGTGTGGTGTGTTTCTCCATCAGGTGCAGAAGTTATTGTGCATGTGTCCGTGTGACAGTCGAGGCGTCTTCAGTCTGGATGTTCGGCGCAGGGACGCGGTCGTCGCACTGGCTGTGTTCCTAGTCGAGTCAGATTTACAGGTGAATTAGCTTGTTTTTCACATGTGAAACTACAGTCAAACCAAAATGTATTCAGAAACCTTCAACATTTCTCACATTATCATGGTTTATTCGCTATAGGGGCCATTCCACCGAATGGGTGACATTTGCTTGTTGTAACTCTTCAAAATTAAACTTTATTTTTTATCTTTTTCAACATTGAATCTAATACTACACATATGTATCTATTCAAAATGCGTATTGGTCAATCTCAGGCAACTTTATTTATTTTTTACAAGGTTTAAGCAGAAGATGGACACGTTTTCTCAGTCCTGTTACCGAAAATCATGTGCCGTTTAAAAGCATGTCAATTAATTCCTTTGTTTTCCCCACAAGAAAGTGTT
The DNA here is from genome assembly GCA_030578275.1 of Meda fulgida. Lineage (NCBI taxonomy): Eukaryota > Metazoa > Chordata > Actinopteri > Cypriniformes > Leuciscidae > Meda > Meda fulgida. The sequence goes on from CM060623.1 coordinate 32,321,644, forward strand.
TATTTTAAATAAATTATTGGTTATTAATTGATATTTGTGACAAAAAAACACTATTAAGGCAATGTGTATTTTAATAAAAAACACAAAGCCATTTTTTCATTTTAAAGAAGGCCGAAGCCTAAAGTTTATCATTTTTAAAAATAATTTAATTGATTAAATAATTGTATAAATGATGGGCCAAACAAAACTGATAAAAACAGTGGTTTAATTTTTTTTTTTTTTTTTTAGAAAAAGAAAATAATAGTAACAGGAATGAAAGTAACAGGATTGAGTTTTTAAGCAAAAAGTTCTCAAATACATGGCATATGGCCACATAGCATACATGCTAATAGCCTGAGGACACTGAGCCAGTTCTAGTGACTTACCAAAAGTTAATATTTTTTAAAATAAACAAATAAAATCTAAGAAAAAGTTTAGGTAACAGGACAGTATGTTGAGATTGACCTTCTCAGTCATTGTTACAATTTCATCAAATATACAGAAATTAATATGAGAAGACTTACTTATGGTCTTCCCATTGCCTTCAGAAAATCCAGATTATGCAACTTCCTGTTGAAAATGTGTCTTGTGGAATATTAAAAGTTTTCAGAGAGGTAATAGGGTAACAGGACTGAGTGACAACCCGGGGACATGACTAAAATGTGTATTTTATCTAAAATATTAGATCAAATGTTTTTTTCTTTTTTCATTTTAAAGCAGAGTGGATATAAAGTCACACACCAATGCAAAAAAAATCTGATTTCTGAAGGATTTTAATCATTATATTACATGGTAAAGTTTAGAGATGGGGACATGCAGAAAATGCTATTTTTTTTAGTGTTCTATGTAGTTTTTATTAATGGTTTTAATTATAAAATTTGAATTTGTATTTAGCTTAATGTGCAGGACATTTTGTTTAATAATAAAATGTATTTTAGAGTTACTTTTCATGCAATTTTATACATATAATGTCCTGGGGACAGAAATGTCACCCTTTCATTGGAATGGCTCATAGTTTAGAAAATGGTGATAAAATATGACAAGAACTGGTATGATATTTCACTGATTTTGTCCATCATTCTGTTAGACTCTCACAAATGAATTATGTTGAATATCTGTCAGCTGTTAAATTGAACTACACAATTAGATAATACCAGTGTAGCTCAACCAGTGACCAAGCAATGCTTCATGTTGTTCAGTCTGTGTGTAAAAAAGTCACATTAGCAATTAAAGAAAAATACTTTAGCAAAACATGATCAGGTCAAAGTGTCTGAATAATTTTTGGGCCTAAATTTGTATACATTTACTGGTAGTCACTGTATTTTTGTGTATAATATGTCAGTTTACTTTATTTTGCTATCCTCACTTATAAATGAACTATAGTGTCCTGCACACACTAGTAAAAAAATATCAAAAATGATATGTTGTCTGAATAATCTTTGGTTTGACTGTATATTTTGGGGACAAAATTGTTGCTAAATATGACACCACTCCCTTTAAGAATGTAGTCAAATAAATAAGTGTGTGTTAAAGCTGGTTTATGAGAGAAACTCACTGCTAAACCAGATCATGTGATCACAGCTGGATTAGAGCTGGTTAAGCCACTTCAACACACACTCAGTTCAGTCATCCTGCTTCTAATGTAAATGTATTGCATAATATTTCTCCATAAACATACTATATGCAGTTGGGTTTTCTTTTTTGAAGCATATACTGTAAATAGATTTTGGATTTGATTTGCAAGTATATTCAGATGGAGTTTGCATCTTTCCAACACTTGGTTTGTATGTGATGTTTGTCTTTCTCAGCACAAAGATACCGTGGTAAATTACCTGTTGAGTCTGCTCAAGGGGTTACCCAGAGTGCAATGGGTGGAGGAGAATGCTGGGAGGAAGTGTAAAGGTACCAGTTTGCTTATTCATCTCTCGTGCATCTTTATCAAGTATATTACTGTACATGTAAGCATGCACACTGTTTAAAAGTTGAAAGAAATTAATACTTTTATTAAGCAAGAATGCATCAAATTGATCAGAAAGTGACAGGAAAGACATTTATAAAGTCACACAAGATTCTATTTCAAATAAATGCTGTTCTTTTGAACTTTCTATTCATCAAAGAATCCTGAAAAATAAAATGTATCTCGGTTTTCAACGTTAATAATAATCAGTGACAAATCATCATATTAGAGTGATTTCTGAAGGATCATGTGACACTGAAGACTGGAGTAATGATGCTGAAACTCAGCAGGAATAAATTAGTTAACAGTATAATCACATAGAAAACAGCTGTTTTAAACTATTAATATTTCACTGTTTTTGCTGTATTTTTTATTTAAAAAAATGCAGACTTCTTTCAGAAACATTAAAAATCTCACCAACCGCAAACTTTTTAGTAGTGTATGTATTCCGTACTCTTGTATTGTAAGTTCAGTTTGCCACCAGAGCATTGTAATTCTTACAGATTCATGATAAAACACTTTATCCAAAGCGTTTCCATGAATAGACGCCTAAAAATCAAGCTTGTGTTTGTATGTGCAAACAGAGACTCTCCCGATGGCGGAGAACTTCAGCTTCTGTCTGGTGACGCTGCTGTCTGATGTGGCTCAGAGAGACCCAGAGTCTCGCACACAGGTCTGATCTTCAGCGCGTCGTCACATTTACATGTTATTTTCCCCTTGCACTCATTTAAAGTGGTCCTGTAATGCCCTTTTCACAAGATGTAAAATAAGTCTCTGATGTCTCCAGAGTGTGTGTGAAGTTTTAGCTCAAAATACCCCATAGATATTTTTTTAGAGCATGTTAGAATAGTCACTTTCTGAGGGTGAGATAAAATGTGTTGTTTGTGTGTGTGTCCCTTTAAATGCAAATGAGCTGCTGCTCCCGGCACAGAGGGCGGAGCTTCGTGTGTGTGTCTGTCTGTGTGTGTGTGTGTGTGTGTGTGTGTGTGTGTGTTAGTTAGCAGCTCCGATTACCTCACACACACTGAATATTTCAAAACATTTTAGCCTTTTATGTTCAAACCAAAGATGGAGAGACTCAAGAAGTGACAACATGTAGAGCAACAGCACATTTCTGAATGGTTAGTTGATGAATTTAACTATCTTCTAGTCATTGATTAGCAATTCTGTTCCCAGGGGCGGGGTTTATGTAAATTTTAGGGTTAATGATGTCACTAAGAAGCTCGATGTAGTCCCAGCCGTTTGTTGTAGTCCTTAAAAAGCAATTTCTTTAAAAGCAAATATCTCCCTTTGTTTTGAACTTTGAGCGTCGTAACTTTGCAGATGTTGTTTATGCTCAAACAGCAACATTACACACTTGAAATCATAATCAACCACCCCTTTAATGTCTTTCCGTCCAGATTCTGGAAGCAGTAATGGACGTGATGCAGTCTTTACTGGAGATCTGCCAGACGCCCGAGAACCAAGATAAAGGTGATTCCCATGAGCACGGTGATGGAAATAACGTCCCTTAGAGATTTAACATTTTTTAATCTCTTTTAAAAAACGTATTTGTTTTCTCTGGTGTATTTTTTGTTTTTTTACACATTTTTCTTAAATGTGTATATTATATTTGTGTGTATATTTAGGATTTGTACAGCACTTTGGTCAGTCTTTAAATGTGCTTTATAACTTGAGCACTACACAAAAAAATGTGCGTATGGATTGGCACTCGTGTGACTGGCGCCGTGTTTCTGCAGTGTACCTGTGCAGGTATGCGGTGCCGTGTCTTCTGGGCGTGACTCGAGCCTTTGGACGGTACAGTAACGGTGATGAGCCTCTCCTGTCACAGCTCTTCCCTCGAGGAACGCCTCCGCCGGCTCACCGTGCGTGTGTGGAGACCGAAGGCGTACGGAGGAGATCCTTCAATGACTTCCGCTCTATTCTGCCCAGCTCTCTGCTCACGGCCTGCCAGGGAGACACGCTGAGACGCAAGAGTGGCATGGCCAACCCCGACGCACAGGTCTGACACCTCTGTGTGTGTGTGCTGTGCATACTGTGTAGTGCAGCATGTTGTCATTACTTGAGAAAAAATATGTGTAAAAGGATGCATTATGCAATGATAAACGTTTCAAAGACAATTTATGGTACGTAGTGTCACATGACCTTATATTGTGTTTAATTCAGCAGGTCGTGTCTGTTTATCTCAGAATAAAAAATGATTTATTGAAATAAGCAAAAAAAGTAAATAAATGTTAAATAATTATTGGGAAAAATGCGATAATATATATATATATTATATATTATCGCATTTTTCCAAATTTTTTAGTAATTTTTGCATGTTTTTAACGTAAATAATAATAAATTAATATTGAAATTTTAGAAAATAAATTTTAGTAGATAAAAATGATTAATTGAAAAAAATGCACAATAATTTTCGATTTTTAAAAGTAAATAATAATTATTTAAAAATGCAAAGTTTTAGAATAAAATGAGTAACTAAAATAAATTAATAAAAATAATATGCAAAAATGAAATGAAATGGAATAAAATAAAAAAATATATATATATTTGAAATGTCTTAATGTCTTATACCCTGGCAGCATTGTCTAAAACTGTTAATTCACAGTTAAAAGTACTTTATTTTAATTAATCAAACTGGAAAAGGTCAAGTTGAGCGCATTGCATTGTGGGATAGAATATCCTGCTCTGGTTGTATGCTGCACATTTTGTGAAAAAACGAGTTGTTCATCCATGTATTCTGCGCATTCAGAAGATGCAGTGTTATGAGTGGTGGGACAGAATGTATTGGTAGTTTACATCAGTGTGTTCTCAGGCGAGTCCTGACCGAGGCGGCCCGTCGCCCTGCTCTCCAACAGCTCCAGGCCCGCAGTACTTTGAAGGTAATGTAAGGTTTGCTGTGTCACAACTCTAATCTCTGTGAACTTGAGGTTTTAACATCTGAACATTCTTCAGAGTTCATGTACTTGTTTCTGGATAAGCACCTTTAGTTCTCTGCGTGTTTGTTTTAACTCAGTTTGCTTAAGATTTTATGAGTCACTGCTGAGTTATGCTGATAGTTTGAAGGAGGTAGTGATGGTTAATGGTCAGTCATCGCTATTGACAAGTGTATTAAAGAGCCCTTATTATGCTATTTTAAATTCTTTTGATTTTGGACCTTCTACAGTAGATTCACATGCATCCAAGGTCAAACACTTTAATTTCCTCATAATATCCACTGCAGCATCAGCTCTTTTCTCTCAGTGTCTGAAACGCTTCAAGGATTCAGTCTCGCTAAGCCCCGCCTCTCTGAGAGCTGCTCTGCTGTGATTGGTCAGAAAGCAAACGCTCATTATCATATCTGAATCTCAGCTCTTGATACTCAGAGATACGAACAGTAACGATGGCGCGTGTTTTACCGTATCAATCTCATCAGTGGATTTACTTTGTCAGCAGAAAACAGCGTCTTCTCGACATGAACAACACGAACCAAACTCTTCAGTCTCAGATACACTACAGTGGGCGGAGCTAAGAGACGCTGTTCAGCCAATCAAGACCAGAGGCTGGCATTATGCAAATGCGTGACATTGTTGCACTGTAACAGGAAGTGAGACTGAATTACTGACGACTCGTTTCAGTTCAGAATCACGTCTTTCTTTTAGGAGACAAAAACTCGATTCATCTGCACTTTGATCTGTGAAACTATGCAGCGCTTTTACATTCACACACAGCTCTATTACACACTACATGAAAGATAATATCCTAAAAAGCATAATAGGGGCATTTTAAAGTTTTGCGAGTCGTTCTGCAGCATTTTAATGATTTCTTAAATCCTGTGTGTTGAGGAGAGTGTGCTGCTAGTTTACTAAGTGATTAATGCATAAAGACCTGAGCCATTTCTGCTGACCAAATCATCACAGAGATGTTTGATTGAGCCTGTAAACCTCAATCTACATCGTCATCGTGGCTCTGAGTGCCACTTACATCTTCTTCAGAACATGTAAATCTGGTGGTGTTTTGTCAGGTTCTTATCTGGCCGATGGCGGTGTTGTGAATCCAGATTATTACTTTACGACCGTCAGTTCCAGCTTCTCCATCTCTCCTCTCTTCATTGGCGCCAGCGGACAAGAAATAAACGTCCCTATAGAGCTGCTCAGACGCCTCTTACAGATGGTACACACACACACACACGTGCGCACCCTCACACACACACACACGTGCGCACACACACCCACACGTGCGCACCCACACACACACACACACACACGTGCGCACCCACACACACACACACACGTGTGCACACACACACACACACACACACACGTGCGCACACACATTCACGCACATTCGCACACATACTCTCTCTCTCTCACACACACACACACACACACACACACACACACACACACACACACAGGTACACATTCACACAAATTTTTTTTACCTTTTTTTTAGGTAGACACTTTTAAGATCTGTCCAGGGACAACGGATGAAAAGACTTGGCTAGCACTGGTGCATTTGCAGCAATGTTAATTAATGTACACTGTCCCTGTCAAATAAATTAATAAAATAAAAATAAACACGTGCGCACTAACACATTCGCGCACACACACACACACACACTTAATGTGATTTGCACATTGTTTGGCAGATAATACAAGGGTGTATTAATAAACTCCTTATGTGAATATTTCCCTCATGACATCACTAGTAATAATAACCTGATATGGACTATGGTGCTGTTGCTCTGATATAACGTCCATGCAGTACAAACTGTACGAAATGGAAATATTTAATAATGGCAAATGAAATTGCTAAAAGGAACACTTCTTTAACATGATATTTACTCATACAGTAGATAATCTTTATTATCCATTGACAGAGCTGTCAGTAGTTTTCGTAACTTACACAACTAGGCCTTCTTTTAATCGGCCAACGTTATTGGCTGATCCTGATAACGACACTATTCATAGTTTCAGTCACATGACTGGCACAGATCTGCATTTACAGTCATTGAACTGAATTGATCTGAATAATGACACTTTATTTTTAGCACTGCAGTTTATGATTTTTTTTTAAATTAATTTGAATTAATTATATTTTTAAATAGATCTGTTTGAATGATTGATTCAATGTCGCCACCTACTGGTGTAACGATGTAATTGATATAATCATGTTTACACCAGTGTTTATAGCCAAACTATTATCCCAGGACTTCTGTGATATTCTGAGTTATTGTAAGACAGAAATGATGATACTGTGTGGCAGAAAAGAGTGCATGGGTGTTTGAATCGAGGCTCTAGAGCAGAATTTGCTTAATTGTAATCATTAATTTCCTGTTTATTACTGTGAAGCTTCTTGAATCGGTCTAATCTGTATTGTATATTCATCATATGTTTCTGCAGGTGAAGCACTTTGTCTCAGATTCCTTCCTAAAGACGCTGGACTCCATCGTGGCTGAAGTTACAGAGGTAAACTCTACATGTTTCATTAACTCTTTCTTTACACCGTGTCCTAACCAGACGCGATAAGATTCCAGCGACACATAATTTGTCTGTCCACACTAGACGCGACGCGACTGCGAGATGTGTAAAAATCAATCAAAACCCACAGCCAATCAGAACAGCGTATGGCAGGGCTGGACTGGGACAAAAAAACGGCATTTTGGCCCAGACCGGCCCACTACATATGATCACAAACACAACCGATCTTTGCACGCCCTTGAATATGTATACCAACTCCTAGTCCTTAAAACCACTAATGCCATGTAATGAGTCAGTGGGAATGAGTAAGGACCGTTACATAGTCAACGCATCGGTACGCATACGTGTCCGCAAGGCCAAATGTGTCGTCCTAGTTTTGGATACGCGACGCACCGATGCACGCAATACTATGCGTTGTCGCCGGGGGCGACATTGCAAGTATTGTACATCAATTCAAGTATATTATGTTTACCGAAGAACTGAAGGTTTGAATATGGCGGGGGAAGAGGGAATATTATGCGAGCTTATACCAGAGAATATCTATATCAAATACAGTCGCAATTACACTCAAATAAAATAGCATTGTCAAATTTTTCGTTTGTAAACAACGTCGTGTGTGTAGCCTATCTAGAAGTCAATGCTGTGTGCCCTTCTCTATAAGCTGAAATAGCCTACGGCAGGAGAGAGAGAGAGAGACACAGAGAGAGAGAGACACAGAGAGAGAGAGACACAGAGAGAGAGAGACACAGAGAGAGAGAGACACAGAGAGAGAGAGACACAGAGAGAGAGGGACACAGAGAGAGAGAGACACACACAGAGAGAGAGAGACACAGAGAGAGAGGGACACAGAGAGAGAGAGACACACACAGAGAGAGACACACGCAGAGAGAGAGAGAGAGAGACACACGCACAGAGAGAGAGACACACGCACAGAGAGAGAGAGACACGCACAGAGAGAGAGAGACACGCACAGAGAGAGAGAGACACGCACAGAGAGAGAGAGACACAGAGAGAGAGGGACACAGAGAGAGAGACACACACACAGAGAGAGAGAGAGAGAGAGACACAGAGAGAGAGAGAGACACAGAGAGAGAGAGAGAGAGACACACACACAGAGAGAGAGACACACACACAGAGAGAGACACACACAGAGAGAGAGAGAGAGACACACAGAGAGAGAGACACAGACAGACCTGGCTGCCGAGGGAAGAGCGACTGTGCCCTCACTGCACAGAGAACCAAGTGGAAACAGAGCTACACTTTTTGACATCCTGCCGCAATTATACAAACATTAGGGACACTTTCTATCCCCTTTTCACAACCCACCAGAAAGACTTCCATCAGAAATCTAATATGGACAAACTCCCACTCCTGCTAGGAGAAAGCCCAGCGAGCTCAAACCTGGCTGCCAGGTACGTGAGGTCCTGTCACGAAGAAAGAGCCTCCGGCAGGACAGAGCTATCGACTATACACCCAGAGACACTGATAGAACTATTAGAAGATTGAACATTTTTATTGCAATGTTTATTTCCATGAAAAAAACAAAAAAAAAACTACATTATTTGTATTTATTTATTTTTATAATTAATTATTTATTTTATTGTGTAGTGTTATGAATGCTTTGGCAATGTAAAGATTTCTTTCACCATCCCAATAAAGCTATTTGAATCTTGAATCTTGACACCGAGAGAGAGACACCGAGAGAGAGACACCGAGAGAGAGACACCGAGAGAGAGAGACGCGGAGAGAGACGGAGGGAGAGAGACGGAGGGAGAGAGACGGAGGGAGAGAGACGGAGGGAGAGAGACGGAGGGAGAGAGACGGAGGGAGAGAGACGGAGGGAGAGAGACGGAGGGAGAGAGACGGAGGGAGAGAGACGGAGGGAGAGAGACGGAGGGAGAGAGACGGAGGGAGGGAGAGAGACGGAGGGAGAGAGACGGAGGGAGAGAGACGGAGGGAGAGAGACGGAGGGAGGGAGAGAGACGGAGGGAGAGAGACGGAGGGAGGGAGAGAGACGGAGGGAGAGAGACGGAGGGAGGGAGAGAGACGGAGGGAGGGAGAGAGACGGAGGGAGAGAGACGGAGGGAGAGAGACGGAGGGAGAGAGACGGAGGGAGAGAGACGGAGGGAGAGAGACGGAGGGAGAGAGACGGAGGGAGGGAGAGAGACGGAGGGAGAGAGACGGAGGGAGGGAGAGAGACGGAGGGAGAGAGACGGAGGGAGGGAGAGAGACGGAGGGAGAGAGACGGAGGGAGGGAGAGAGACGGAGGGAGAGAGACGGAGGGAGAGAGACGGAGGGAGGGAGAGAGACGGAGGGAGGGAGAGAGACGGAGGGAGGGAGAGAGACGGAGGGAGGGAGAGAGACGGAGGGAGGGAGAGAGACGGAGGGAGGGAGAGAGACGGAGGGAGGGAGAGAGACGGAGGGAGAGAGACGGAGGGAGAGAGACGGAGGGAGAGAGAGAGACGGAGGGAGAGAGACGGAGGGAGAGAGACGGAGGGAGAGAGACGGAGGGAGAGAGACGGAGGGAGAGAGACGGAGGGAGAGAGAGAGACGGAGGGAGAGAGAGAGACGGAGGGAGAGAGAGAGACGGAGGGAGAGAGAGAGACGGAGGGAGAGAGAGAGACGGAGGGAGAGAGAGAGACGGAGGGAGAGAGAGAGAGACACAGAGAGAGAGACGGAGAGAGAGAGACGGAGAGAGAGAGACGGAGAGAGAGAGACGGAGAGAGACAGAGAGACACAGAGAGAGAGACACAGAGAGAGAGACACAGCGAGAGAGACACAGAGAGACACAGAGAGAGAGACACAGAGAGAGAGACACAGCGAGAGAGACACAGAGAGAGAGACACAGAGAGAGAGACACAGAGAGAGAGACACAGAGAGAGAGACACAGAGAGAGAGAGACAGAGAGACACAGAGAGAGAGAGAGACAGAGAGAGAGACAGAGGGAGAGAGAGAGAGACAGAGGGAGAGAGAGAGACACAGAGAGAGAGAGAGACACAGAGAGAGAGAGAGACACAGAGAGAGAGACACAGAGAGAGAGACACAGAGAGAGAGACGGAGAGAGAGAGACGGAGAGAGACAGAGAGACACAGCGAGAGAGACACAGCGAGAGAGACACAGCGAGAGAGACACAGAGAGAGAGAGACAGAGAGACACAGAGAGAGAGAGAGACAGAGAGACAGAGAGAGAGACAGAGGGAGAGAGAGAGAGAGACAGAGGGAGAGAGAGAGACAGAGAGAGAGAGAGACACAGAGAGAGAGAGAGACACAGAGAGAGAGAGAGACACAGAGAGAGAGACACAGAGAGAGAGACACAGAGAGAGAGACACAGAGAGAGAGACACAGAGAGAGAGACACAGAGAGAGAGACACAGAGAGAGAGATAGAGAGACACAGAGAGAGAGAGACAGAGAGACACAGAGAGAGAGAGAGACAGAGAGAGACACAGATATGAGTGTGTGTACATTCAAATCCATTTAATTTGTAGGCCTACTTTTAAATTGATGTTATAATATTTTATATTCTACTAATATCACCGACACTACTACCCCCTGTTGCGTGAGCTGTGTATTGCATTTCACGCACCGCCGTGACGCTTGCGTGCCTGTTCAGACTATGAAATGAAGCGCATCGCTCAGGTTGATTATGTAACGGTCCTAAGAGTTAACAGATGAAATAACTAATATTGTAAAATACAATTGAACTATACTCCACAGTGATGAATCCTAAAACAAGCAATAAGCTGCAGTGGCATAGCAATACCATTTTTGGTAAATCTGTGGTGAGTGGACCTCTGTCCCTCTGGGGGGGTTCGGGGGCATGCTCCCCGAAAGAAAATGTTGTGCTTTTTAATGTTAAATTCATCAGTCTGGTGCACTTTGACAGTTCAAAATTAAGAGCTCCAACCCATATTCAGTGTGCAAATTGAACAAATACAATCTCAAAACTCTGTTAGTTGTGATATAGTGTCTGTCAACATTACAGTACTACATAATAATAGTTATAATATTAATCCCATGTTAGTAATGGCTATATATTGTAAAACAAATGCACTGAAAAATTTGATTGGGCCAGCCCAGTGTCAATCAAGAAAAGAACCAATGGGGCGCTGATCTACGCGTTTCATGGGCCGGTCTGGGAGAGAGAAGAACAACCTACGCTGACTTTTTTTGTCCAATGCGTACAGCGGCACAAAGATCCCAGCGCCACCAATTAAGCAAAACTAAACCAAACGAATGGGCCGCCGATGTACGGGTTTTATGGGCCGTTCAGACAAAAAAAAAATGGCCGCCCCTCGCGGCGAGTCTCATCCTGACACACTCGCAAGAACATGAATAAGTACATAATCAAATTCACAAATATTACTCCATTTAAACATTATTCAAATACATAGGCTACTGAGTTACTAAACTTTGAACGTTCTTGTTTTCATTTAATTTCAAGATCTGAGGTGAATTATCCATTGTTGCTTTTATAGTGGAGCGCTAAAAGATATTCAAAGTCACATTACACGCTTTTAACATTAAATAAAGCACATAAACAGAACCTGAGATCAGCATTGCCACACTTTGTGTTTGTTGTTCCAGCGCGACGTCGCAGGAAAATAGAAACCGTTTCTAAAATAGAAATGTCGCGGCTGATTAGGACAAAACTCTGATTAACATGGAAAAGATGCTTTTATCACGTGTAGTTGGGACACGGTGTTACACTTAAAGGATTTTCTCTACATCTGCTGCATACAAGATCCTGTAGAAAACACACTATACAGTATTTTGTCTCAAATATCATCACAAACCAGTGTATCCATCCTAATTCTCCCTTGCTCTATTTTTAATTTTTTTCTCCATGTATGAAGGCGAATCCAGCCGTCGATCTCTTTTACAAAGCCTTCAGCGACCCGCTGTATGTCAGCATGTTCAAGATGCTGCGGGACACGCTCTATTACATGAAAGGTTGCTGAACTGTTGCCTCTATCTAAACTGAGCCGTACTTTAAACGAAATGCTTTATTAATCGCATCCTCAGCGTTCCTCTTTATTGGTGTCTGACCTTTGCCATATGTGAATATTTCATGTTAACCTCTCAGATGTGCAGACGAGCTTCGTGAAAGAGGTTCATGAGTTCGTGCTGGAGCAGTTCAGCAGCAGCCAATCAGAGCTCCAGAGGGTTCTCCATGAGGAGCGGTTGCCAGGGGAACCCAGCCCTCTCAAGCTCCGTTGTCATGCCAACGCAGCCTGTGTGGACCTCATGGTGTGGGCCGTCAAAGATGAGCAAGGTCTGTCACAAGCACGACACTGAAGCCCGGGGCATGTTGTCACACTACAGTGCTGATATTTCTGGGTTAAACATGAAATCACAACTGATGAATTTTTTTTCATTTTTCATCATGGACATTTCTGGTCTTACTGTGAACTATTATTGTATTTTTTTTTTAAAAATCTTTCATCAATCTTTTTAGTTTATGACTTTTTTTTTTTATGTTTTGATGTGCATGTAAAAGATTTTTTGAGAATGTTTTGCAAGACAATATTTCAGTCTTTTCTACTTCAAAATTTCACATTTTATTCAGTGTTACTTGCTTTGTATTTCTTTGTATTTTTTTTGTGAAATTTACTAGTAATTTCTGAGTGAAAATAGTTTCAAACTATGTTATACTATACACATAATTGCTCACATTTTTGTTATCTTAAACTAAAAAGTATTACAAACTTTTCATCAATTGATATGAATCTGAAATGGAATAGAAGTGCAACTAAGTACTAAAATTACTAAAACTGAAAAATAAATGTTGGATAAATTAAAAAAAACATTTTAAGATAATATTTAATATTTAAAACAAACAAAAGATTGACAAAAGCACAACAAAATTACCAAAACTTGACCTAAAATGTATTTATTTAGTATCTAGTTTATCTATTTTCTTATGTTTACTTGTTTCCCCCTATTTATTTATCTAATTTATTATTATATTTAGTCAATATAAATATATGAAAATACAATTAAGAACATATAAAGAAAATACAATTTCATTTATTTTATAAATAATACTAAATAAACACTGACCAGAATTCATCCAGTCACTTTTCACCAACCAGTCAATAAAATTATGTTCCCTTCTTACAAAGTGTCATTAGTGTAAATAATAGATGTCACGTCTGAGTTGGAGTGTGTTTCTGTGTTCGGGAAAGTACTGCAAATGTTGAATAACGGATTGCTTTAATTCAGGAGCGGAGAATCTGTGCACTAAACTATCAGAGAAGCTCCAGTCCAAAACATCCAGTAAAGTGATCATCGCTCACATGCCGCTGCTCATCTGCTGCTTACAGGTGAGGAGAGACCCACGCCACGAGGGGTGTGTGTGGGAGTTCATGCACTGAGTGTGTGTGTGTGTGTGTCTCAGGGTTTAGGCCGTCTGTGTGAACGCTTCCCTGTCATCGCTCACTCCGCCACCGTGTCTCTGAAGGACTTTCTGGTGGTTCCCTCGGCGGTGCTGATCAAACTCTACAAGTATCACATTCAGTGCGGCTCAGGTCAGAGCTACTTTATATATCTGCTGATCTATAAACTCTAATCCATCGGTTTCATCTGTTGTTGATTATATCATTTATATACATTATTTATAGATCTACTTTTATCTATATTTTTATTATTTATATCATTCATTTTCTTATCTATCCATCTGTTTTAGCTGTTGTTTGTTAATTATATAATTTATATAATTTATATAAATTATTTATATATAAATAATACAAATATAGATAAAATTAGACATTCATCTGTTGTTTATTTTATATTTATCTAATTTATTTATATATCTGGTAATCTATAACCTTTTATCCATCTGTTTATCTGTTGTTTGTTGATTATATAATTATAATTTATATAAATTATTTATATATCTACTTTTATCTATATTTTTATTATTTATATCATTCATTTTCTTATCTATCCATTTGTTTATCTGTTGTTTATTTTATATTTATCTCATTTATTTATATATCTGCTAATCTATAAACTATCCATCTGTTTTATGTTGTTTGTTGATTATAACTATTATAATTTATATGCATTATTTATAGATAAATAATAAAAATATAGATAAAAGTAGATATTCATTTTCTTATCTATCCATTTTTTTGTGTTGTTTATTGTATATTTATATATCTAATTTATTTATATATCTGCTGATCTATAAACTCTTATCCATTTGTTTTATCTGTTGTTTGTTGATTATATAATTTATATAAATTATTTATAGATCTACTTTTATCTATATTTTTATTATTTATATCATTCATTTTCTTATCTATCCATCTGTTTTATCTGTTGTTTATTATATAATTAATATAAATTATTTATATATAAATAATACAAATATAGATAAAATTAGATATTCATTTTCTTATCTATCCATTTGTTTATATGTTGTTTATTGTATATTTATCTAATTTATTTATATATCTGCTGATCTATAACCTTTTATCCATCTGTTTATCTGTTGTTTGTTGATTATATAATTATTATAATTAATATAAATTATTTATATATAAATAATAAAAATATAGATAAAAGTAGATATTCATTTTCTTATCTATCCATTTGTTTATCTGTTGTTTATTGTATATTTATCTATCTAATTTATATATATATCTGCTGATCGATAAACTCTTATCCATTTGTTTATCTGTTGTTTGTTGATTATAGAATTATTATAATTTATATAAATTATTTATACATCTACTTTTATCTATATTTATTATTATTTATATAATTCATTTTCTTATCTATCCATTTGTTTATTTTATATTTATCTATTTATCTAATATATATATATTTAATTTTTTTTAAATATATGTACTATGTATAGTTTATCCATTTTTTTATCTGTCTATTTGTTTAACTGTTGTATATTTTATTTTTATCTATTTATACATTTATTTATTTTGTATCTATATTTTATCTATAAACTCCTATTTTTATATCTGTTGTTTATTTATTTTATATTTAGTTTATCTATTTTCTCTTTTTATTTATCTATTTTATATCTATATTATTTATATTTAACTTATTGATAAACTCTTATTAATTTGATTTAAATCTAGTTTATACATCTATTTTGGTTCTATTTATTTTATATTTAGCTTGTCTATTTTCTTACATTTATTTGTATTATCTTTTTTCTTATCTATTTATTTTATTTATTTATCAAATGTATTTTTTATTTCATATATAGATCTAGTGTCTTATGTTTTTTTTGTATGTATGTATTTTCTTATGTATTTATTTGATCTATTTTCTCTATATCTAGCTATATATTTATCTATATATATATGGAGTTTTTGCTTCTCAGCATTAAATGCTATTCCCTGTCCTGACCTCTGAACCTCTTTCCTTCAGGAGGAGGCGGGATCAAAATAAACGTGACCAATGAGCATTCTCAGCCCTCGCTCAACTTCCTGTCCAACAGGAAAGACCAGCCGTCCATGTACGAGCAGCTCAGAGACATCTCCATCGATAACATCTGCAGGTCAGGCTCACTTCGGTCTCGTTCATTCGGATTGACGAAAATCGCTGCGTGTAAACATTCCCATTGTGACGATAAATTCCCAATGTTTTCTAGGATATGGCCCTGTTTAAGAGTAGCCCAAAAACAAAATATGGCCTATCATGCTTAAAGGATCACTCCAATTTTTTGGAAATAGGCTAATTTTCCAACTCCCCTAGAGTTACACTGTTGAGTTTTGCCATTTTGAATCCATTCAGCCGATCTTTGGGTCTGGCGCTAGCACTTTTAGCATAGCTTAGCATCTCTCGGAGTTTTGATATTTTTCCTATCTAAAACTTGCTTCTTCTGTAGTTACATCGTGAACTAAGGAAAATGAAAAGTTGTGATTTTCTAGGCCGATATGGCTAGAAACTATTCTCTCATTCCTGCGTAATAATCAAGGAACTTTGCCATGGGTGCCATGGGTGCAGTGGCGCAATGATATTACGCAGCGCCTGAAAATAGTCGTGACCGGCACTAAGTTGCACCCATGGTACAGCAGCAAAAAAAGAGAAACTCTTTGGTCATTTTTTTGACCAAAATGAGCCTATTTCCAAAAAAAGTGGATTGTTCCTTTAACACATTATTTCCATTGTTGCGGCTCCTCTCTTCCCAGTCTGTCAGTAACTCTGTTCACTTCCTGTCTCTATGAAGCCCCTCCTCCTGAAAAGCACACTGTGCTCTGATTGGTCGGCTGGAGCAGTGTGTTGTGATTGGTCGAGTGCTTCGAGTGTGTTTGTGAAATGTCCCGCCCCTTACCATATCCGCCAGTTTAACACACTACTAACTAACTCAACCAGGCCCCGCCCCTTTATTCTGCGTATGAATTATTATAATGAGGAATATCGTGACGTGTTCGTTCCCGGAAGAAACTCAAGACTACACTGGAGGCGTTTCAGGAGTTTAGAAACACTGACACTGATATGAACAGCAACATTACACACTAAAGAAAGATGAACTTTAGGAAAAAAAAAAGCATAATAGGATCCCCTTAAATAAATTAGTTTAGGAATGGCGTTTATAATAATGCTATTTAAATTGAATCCCACTATAATTTATTTGTTTGACTCTTATATTGCTTTTTTCCTAAATACCATTAAATGTAAAGGATTTGTTGTGGAGTGAAGAACTAAAACAAAAAGTTTATAATGTTTGTAAATGTTTTTTTACCAGTATTTTATATAATTTTAAATGTATAAAATTTTAAATAATATATAATGTAAAAATAAAATAATATAAAATATCATTCAGACATATTGTATTTATTATATTATGTTATTAAACAGATAAATCCCAATTTATTATACATATTATATTATTCAGACAAGTAACATTTTATTATATTATTTTATTAAACAGATAAATCCCATTTTATTATACACATATCATGTAAAATAATAAAATGTGACTTATCTGTTTTATAATATACACTACCGTTCAAAAGTTTGGGGTCAATTTGTTTTTGTTTTTTTTAAAGAAATTAATACTTTTCTTCAGAAAGTACGCATGAAATTGATATAAAGTGACAGTAAAGACATTTATAATAATGCAAAATATTTATTTTTTAATGAAATGCTTTTCTCTTGAACTTTCAAAGAATCCTGAAAAAAATGAATCACTGTTTGCACAAAAATATGAAGCAGCACAACTGTTGACAACTGTGATAATAATCATAAATGTTTCTTGATCATCAGATCATCATATTAGAGTGATTTCTGAAGGATCATGTGACACTGAAGACTGGAGTAATGATGCTGAAAATACAGCTTTGATCACAGGAATAAATTACATTTGAAAATATATTCACATTGAAAACAGCTGTTTTACATTGAAATAATATTTAACAATATTACTGGGTTTGTTTTGTATTTTTAATCAAATAAATGCAGCCTTGGTGAGCAGAAGAGACTTCTTTTAAAAACATAAAAAATCTTACCGACCCCAAACTTTTGAACGGTAGTGTATATAATGTAAAGTAAAATAAAATAATCAAATCTGACATCTGTTTTATAATATAATATATATAATGTAAAATAATGAAATCTGAAATCTGTTTTATAATATAATATAATGTTTCATGGAGTTCAGACACAGTGACACTGATATAGAGAATAACTCGAACCTTTTTCATGCTCAAACAGCAACATTACACACTAAAGAAAGATGAACATGGGAAAAAACATAATAGGTGCTCTTTAAAGGCACATTCTCCTGCTTGACTCTGTGGTGTGCAGATGTCTGCAGGCCGGTCTCACGATGGATCCTGTGATCGTGGAGGCGTTCTTGGCCAGCCTGTCAAACCGGCTCTACATCTCCCAGGAAAATGACAAGTGAGGAAAACAAACGCATGTCTTCCCTGTGCCGACCTCTGAACTTTAACTCTTTGAGTGACGTGTGTGTGTGTGTGTGTGTCTCCCCAGGGAAGCCCATCTGATCCCGGACCACACCATCCGAGCGCTGGGTCACATCGCAGTGGCCATGAGAGACAGTCCTAAAGTGATGGAGCCGATCCTGCAGATCCTGCAGCAGAAGTTCTGCCAGCCGCCCTCGCAGTTAGACGTGCTGATTATAGACCAGCTGGGCTGCATGGTCATTACGGGGAATGTGAGAGTCTCACACACACACACACACACACGCATACGGACTGCTTACAGCCGTTTGATGTGTAAAGCTGCAAAAGCAACGCTGCATTTATTTTCAGTGGATTCAATCGCTTGTCTTGCACTATTTCTTGTACAGAATTATGAGATGTGCGTTTTGAAGCATAATTACTAGAATGTGAGATTCTGTCACACACACACACACACACACACACACACACACACACACGGACACACACGCTGCATAATTATAGCTGTTTGATGTGTAAAGCTGCAACAGCGTTCATTCATTTTCAGTGGATTCAATCGCTTGTCTTCCACTGTTTCTTAATTACTGTAATTCACTGTACTGGAAAGACACTGATGCACTAATGAATTAAACAACGGATAAAGATGCAAATACAAATCTTGAACGAGCAGTCGTGATACAAACTGTTACAAATATGATGATCAGTTGCACTCATTCAGGGCCATTTCGAACTTCTACTGTCAAAAGCAAAAGTGTTACAAATAAACTAGATTATTAAAATCACTGCTTTTACATTGTGTTGAAAATCCTTCACCGTTCACTGTTCTGGGTCAACAATGACCCGCCTGTTAATTTGCTTGTAAATCACTCATTGTGCTGTATTATCATAAATTATTGGATTAAATCTTAGCATCAATTTACGGGAAATGTGAGGATCTGTCTCACACACACACACACACACACACACACACACGGGTTGCTTAATTACAGCCGTTTGATGTGTAAAGCTGCAACAGCACCACAGCATTTATTTTCAGTGGATTCAATCTCTGCTTTTCTTGCACTGTTTCTTAATTACTGTAATTCGCTGTACTGGAAAGACACTGATGTATAAAGGATAAAGATGCAAATACAAGTCATGATGAACGAGCAGTCGTGATACAAACTGTAACAAATATGATGATCAGGGTTTGAAATTTTTCATTCATTCACGGCCATTTAGAACTTCTACTATCCAAAATAAATAATAATAATCAATAATATTGTTATATATCACACTGGAATAACCCATTCATTAAAATTATTACCGTACACTATCTATACATCTATATATTCAGCTGTTTTTTTTTGTTTACTTCTTTGTATATGGAGCTATGTCTTGTTAATAAAATAAAAAAAAGTATCGGAAATAAGCTTAGATTATTAAAATCACCGCTTAGATTGTGTTGAAACTCCGTCACTATTTACTGTTTCGGGTCAAAAATGACCCGCCTTTTAAAGTGCTTGGAAATCTCATTATGCTGTTTTATCATCAAATATTGGATTCAATGTTTTTTATCAATTTTTTTTCTTTCAGTTAGCACAGGTTTTGTTTTTCTTTATGGAACTGATTGATCGTAGGCCTCATTGGTCTGAGCTGAAAGTTAATTCAAGCTTATTGAGGAGCATCAGCTCAGATCAATGAGAAATGCAAAACCTGTACTATCTGAACGAACACAAGCTGATAAAAAGATTTAATCCAATATTAAAAGCATAGCAAGAGATTTATAAGCAGTTTTTTGTAGACCGGTCAAGTGTAACAAGATTGAGACCACCCCCCAAAAAAGAAAATTATGAGCAAAGTCAGTAAGTTTTGGTCGAATAAGATTACATTAACTATCATTTTTGGGAAGTAAATGTACGCATTATTAAATCTTAGTCTGAATCATTAAATGGCTTTGTTTTACAACGGAAGTTTTACCATACAAATAAAATTAATCACAGTTTTCAGCATTTATTGCTGTAATCAAATATAGCTCTCTCTAAAATATTGTAATGTTGGAGGACATCATTTATGAATCATAACCCGCCCGTGTTAATCGCCACGGTTGATTTTTAATTTTAAACCCCGATCTTCATCAAAATGGAGTAGGTATAATATGTGTTTCTCTAATCGACGGTGTGATTTGTGTTTTTACTACAGCAATACATCTACCAGGAGGTGTGGAACCTGTTCCAGCAGATCAGCGTCAAAGCCAGTAACGTGGTCTACTCTGCTACCAGAGACTACAGGGACCACGGATACAGGTGTGTGTGTGTGTGTGTGTGTGTGTGTGTTAATTATATTTCTCTATCTAAATTAACTTGTGAATGTATGTAAATATTAATTGCTCAATGTGTATGTTTGTGCTACAACTGTAAAGCATCCTTGAGCTTTGGAAAGGTTCTATACAAATTAAACCATTTTAATTGTTATTATGTAAATTACCCCCATAATTTGGCATAATTTACACTGTCAATCAATATTTGAGGAGTTCTTTTCCAAAACGCTATAAATCCATTTCAATAGTTTTCAGGAAAATTATTTTTTTTACCTAGACCCACACATATTGTGAATATTCAATTTATCATGTTAAAATGTTTTTTGGCTCTGAACATGGTGAACAACGATTATTAAATCAAACAACAATATTGTTTATGATAAATTCAAAGTTCATTTTATTTTTTTTCTAAACGCTATAAATCCATCGAGTTTTTTTCCAAAACGCTATAAATCCATCGAGTTTTTTCCAAAACGCTATAAATCCATCGAGTTTTTTCCAAAACGCTATAAATCCATCAAGTTTTTTTCAAAAATGTATGGTTTGTCTTTGAAAAAAAAAAAAAAACAAGAGAACATGCAACATATAATCAGGGACTCGTATAAATTAATATAAATTAAATTTAGTAATAAATTAATATAAATTAAATCCAGTCGGCGTTTTCTTCCCCCAGGAAAAGGTCTCACTGGCTCATCAAGGCCATCAAAAGTGTTATTACTCATTTTGATGAATGAATGAACATAAACCTCTGTTCAGAGCGCCGCCGTGTTGGATTGCGTAGAGCGCTCACTGAATTCTGATTGGTCGAGAGAGGATTTATCGCGTTTAGGCTAAAAATAGGTTTGGCGCTTATCCCGGTTTGGAAAATAACTGGATCTTGCAGTACATTTTAAACAAGGAAATATAGCGATTTGGCATTAAACATTGATGGAGCAGTGAATAGGTTCAGAACACAGCAAAATGACATGACAAACTCATTTTTTACAAAAATGGCGTTTATCACGTTTTGGAAAAGAGCTCTTCATTTATATGATATATTCTCAAAATTTAATCTGATATACATTTTGGTGGGCTCATGTTAATGAGCTAACAATAGATTGATTTCGGAACCATTTTAATTTTTTTTATTTAGTTTTAATAAATGGTTTTGATAAACTCTGGAGCAAGTTTTTAGTTCATAGAAAAGTTACATTTTCTCCATGATATGACTTTAATATCTTTAATATCATCATATCTCACACTCACACATGTTTGATGTAAATTGTGTGTTTGCGCAGGCACTGCTCTCTCGCGGTGATCAACGCTCTGGCTAATATCGCGGCTAACCTGCAGGGGGAGCCGCTGGAGGACGAGCTGCTGGTGAATCTGCTGGAGCTGTTCGTTCAGCTCGGCCTCGAGGGCAAGAGAGCCAGCGAGCGCGCCAGTGACAAGGGCCCGGCCCTCAAAGTCAGTGTGTGTTTGACCTGCACAAGACGAGCATTTGTGGTTAAAAAGGATATACATTTGATCGTTTTGCTAGATAAGACCCTATTCCTCAGCTGGGATCGTGCAGAGCCTTTGAAACTGCATTGATCTGGACTTCAACTATTTGGTTACCGTTGAAGTCCATTGTGTGGAGACAAATCCTGAAATGTTTTCCTCAAAAAAATTAATTTATTTTCCACTGAAGAAAGAAAGACATGAACATCTTTGATGGCATTGGGGTGATTAAATCATCAGCAAATGTTCATTTTGAGGTGAACTAATTCTTTAAGCCGGGTGCGATTTTATTATCGTCCTTTATGATTGTTGCTGTCAGGCTGTACGAACATGATCATTGCTGTAAGCCATGTCACACTGTAAGATCTCATAAATGTCAGACAGTCAAGATGTGTTAAAAACGGACGCGCGCAAGAAAACATGTCTGGAGTTTTACATCAGTAATCAATGACACGTTCTGTGACTGTGCGCTGCATTACACGCGGGATTGAAATGGCGGCTATTAAGAAATCTCTAATGTTCATTTTGGGCACGGCTTGTCTTGAAAAACAAAGACTGGGAGTCACATTTTTTGACACTGCCAGAATTTCGTTGGAGGTAAAGTTTGATATCAACGATCATTTAATAATCGGCTGTCGGTGAACATGTCAAACTAACGATCAAAGACTTCAGATTTTAGCCTAGGATCAGAGGAATCTTTTAGGATTTGCTAAATTTGTCTCATATGCCAAAATCGCACAGTGCACCCGGAAGACTGTCAGACCAAATCTGATTTTTGTGCACATCTGATTGAAATCCGATCAGAATTAGCTAATGTGAACAGCAAACAATCACATGAAATGCGATTGAAAACCAATCCGTTTCAAGCTACATCCATATGTGGTTTGAAATCCTATTCAAAACGAATCCCTGGAAATCTGTTTCCGTCTGACCGCTCTGATCGGATTTCACGTGGTTTATGTGTCTTTCTGATGCCACGTAAAATGTAAACATCAGACTTTGTTTCAGGAAACATGCTGAAAGTCGCTGCCGGAACAATGCCCTGGTGTTGCAAAGTGCCGGATGAGCAGAAAATGACAACGTAGCCTTACGTTTTCCCCGCCAGCGTTTTTGAAAAAAGTTGCCAGCATTTTTGATAATTTTCACAAACGTTTCATAGCCACCAGAATATATTGATGTATGAATATATGAACATACAATATATAAAAATAAAAGAACAGAGCCTCTGATTTAAAAAAAATATTTTATTTTAGCTTCATGCATATTTTTTTTAATCAACCCTTGAATGTGGGTAAGTTTGATTTAAATGCCTGTTTACGCCTTCATGCGTTTTCTCTGATCGGACAGACCATGTGTTTTAGCAAGCCAGATAGTTATCCGATCAGTAAAAACTGAATTGACGGTGTGTAAAAAGGCCCCAAAAAAAAGCAACATTTTGAACCAAAAGCTGAGAAAATCTGGTTTTTGTCAGAGACTACGTCCGGATCAGTTTCAGAACGATGATCAAAACACAGATGGAGTAGATCGGGTCCTGGGTCGACATCTCATTCGGTAACATCAGGCAGTTTTGATTTATCTGCTGTTTAATGTTGATGGTTATTTTACATATGCAGAAGCAATGCTTTTAGCGTTTGTTTCTGCTCTTTTTTCCGCTTGTGTTTTGATCCAGAGAGCCTGTACTCTTTAAGAAGATGTGTGTTAGCGGGATTCTAGCATGTTTCAGTCTGTCTAGAATGCTGTTGTAATTTAGTTTTTTTTTCTTTCTTCTTCGCTAGGCATCCAGCAGTGCTGGTAATCTAGGTGTCCTCATCCCTGTAATTGCTGTGGTAAGACACACACTCTCGCACACACACACACACACACACACACACACACACACACACACACACACACACAATCCCTCTTACACACACACACACACACACACACACACACACACACACAGTCCCTCTTACACACACACACACACGTCCCACACACAGTCCCTCTTACACACACACACACACACAGTCCCTCTTACACACACACACACACACACACACACACACACACACACAGTCCCTCTTACACACACACACACACACACACAGTCCCTCTTACACACACACACACACACACACACACACACACACACACACACACAGTCCCTCTTACACACACACACACACGTCCCACACACAGTCCCTCTTACACACACACACACACACACACACACAGTCCTTCTTACACACACACACACATAGTCCCTCTTACACACACACACACACACACACACACACGTCCCACACACAGTCCCTCTTACACACACACAGTCCTTCTTACACACACACAGTCCCTCTTACACACACACACACACACACACACACACACAGTCCCTCTTACACACAGACGTCACACACACGACACACGTTACACACACACACACGTACACACACGTACACACACACACACGTACACACACAGTTCCTCACACACACACACACACACACACACACACACACACACACACACACACACACACACACACACACAGTCCCTCTCACACACACGTCCCACACACAGTCCCTCACTCACACACACACACACACACACACCGTCACACACACAGTCCCTCTCACACACACACACACACACACACACGCACACGTCACACACAGTCCGTCACACACACGTCCCACACACAGTTCCTCTCACACACACACACACACAAACACGTCCCACACACAGATCCCTCTCAAACACACACACACACACACACACACACATCCCACACACAGTCCCTCACTCACACACACACACACACACACAAACACATCCCACACACAGTCCCTCTCAAACACACACACACACACACACACACACACACACACACACACACACACACACACACACACACACACACATCCCACACACAGTCCCTCACTCACACACACACACACACACACACACACACACACACAGTCACACACACAGTCCCTCTCACACACACACACACGCACATGTCACACACACAGTCCGTCACACACACGTCACACACACACAGTCCCTCTCACACACACACACACACACACACACACACACGTCCCACACACAGTCCCTCTCTCACACACACACACACACACACTCACACACACACACACACACACCTTTCTCACACACACACACACACACACACACACACACACAAACACACACGCGCACAGACAGACATACACACACTCACAAACTCACACACACACACTCACAAACTCATACTCACACACACACACACTTAAACATTTATTCTCACACACACACACCATTATAATAATATTATAAATAATATAAAATTGTAATATAAATTATAATATTATTGTTATATTTAAATGCCAAAGAAAACCTTTAATTATTAAAATTGTAATATATTTCTAGTGTTGTTTTAGATAAATAAATAGAGGAGTTTATCACATTAAGATGAAAATATAAGTAGCATCATTTTAAGGTCCTGTTTCACATCTTATATAATATGCAAATGTTAATGGAAAGGACTTTTTTTTCCTATTCGCTCCCCTTAAATGATTTATGAGCTTTCTGAGGACAAGCATGCGTTTGCAGATCAAAGAATACATTTGCCGAAAGCATAAATATAACTAATCAAAGATTTTGTCTACATAAAAATAGATTAGATCTTGCTCTGTTTGTCATGAGATCCTGCGTTGTGTTAAAGGAAGATCTCTATCTGGTCTTGTTGGATGCTTCATGTCCAAAAATCGTAATTAGGTCTTGAGCGTTTGTGGTTGGACTTTAACTTTCCTGACAAATATTTACTTGGCTTGCAAAATGTTCTGCAATGTTGTTGGTGTATTCGAGCGTTGTTTTTATGCACCCTTTGAACCGATTACTTCAATTAACTAGTCCTCTGATGCATTTTATTTTCAACATGTTTTGCCTCAAAAATACACAGACGTTTATCATTTAATGAACTCACAGTCTTGGTCAGAATTATTGGCACCCTTGATGAATATGAACAAAGAAGCATGTGAAAATAAATTGCATTGTTAAACAATTGAAAATGGGTGGAAAATCTCATTATGAAATAAATGATTTTCTCTAATACACGTCGGCCACAATTAAGCGCACTCTTTTATTCCTTTTATTTTATTCAATATTGTTTTTTGCAACTTCCTATCGCGATCTCGGAGTTGTCTTCTATAATGCCTGAGTTTGGAGATCAGAGATCTTTCCTCTTCAGTTTTCTATAGGGTTCAGGTCAGGTCATGGCAGAGCCTTCATTTTGTGCTCAGTGACCCATATGTGTGTTTTAATGTTTGTTTTGGATCATTGTCCTGATGGAAAATCCAACTACGACCCGTTATAAGATTTCTAGCAGAGGCCGTCAGGTTTTGATTTTATATCTGTTGGTATTTGCTAGAATCCATAATAACATGTATCTGAAAAAGAAGTCCAGGACCTCCAGCGAAAAAATAGGCCCACAACATTAAAGATCCAGCAGTATCCAGTGGGCATGGGGTACTTTTTATCCCTGTGTGCACCGGGTTTGCTGCCAAAAAGCTCTTTCTGACCCCAAGACTCAAATAATTTCTGAAATTGTCCATCTGTGATCATTTTAGAGTCTTTGGAAACTTTTCTCCTTGCTGTGCATTAGGACGATATAGACACACGTCCTTTTCCAGACAGATTTGTAACATTGTTGATTTGAACTTCTTAATTATTGCCCTGATGGTGGAAATGACAATTGTCAATGCTTTAGCTATTTTCTTATCACCACTCTATTATGTGAAGCTCAACAGTCTTTTGCTGCACATCAGATTTATATTCTTTGATTTTAGTCATTGTGATGGAGGATTAAGGGAATTTGGCCTTTTGTGTTTTCTCATATTTATACTCCTGTGGACCAGGAAGTCATGGCTGGATAATTTAATGTTCCTAGTCAACTTGGTGTGCTTAAATTTTTTTTTTTTAATATGATTGGGAATATACTTCAGAAATATTGTTATCATAAGAATGTCTACGGGTGCCAATAATTGTGGCCAATGTGCATTAAGAGAAAAACATTTGTTTCATAATGTTTATTTTTTTTTTCCGTTTTGCACATTTTTTTTTGAATAAAGATCAAAAGGATAAACAGTGCAGATTTATTTTTGTTTATTATTTTTGGTCATATTTACAAGGGGTGCCAATAATTCTGACCACGACTGCATTACTTTACAAAACTCAATTGACTTGATAAACAAGCACAACCATCATTCTTATCTGCTTTATATCTATTATTTTATATAATTTTTTTGACTAACTTTTTAGTTTCATTGCTATACAGTGATGCATCGGCCGTTGCATGGCTGTAATGTGTTTGTGTCTGATTAACTCTGTGAAGGGTCTACCACACGTCCCATGAACACAACGCAGCCTGTGCGATGCTCGTAGATGAGGAAGAGAAAAGGCCGGTCCACCACAAAACGCGTCTGTGTTGATAAAGGCATGAATCCGACGTGTGTCAATGCTGCGGCCTCTGTACCTTCTTCATTCACTGTAATGGTGCCCTGATGCTTAAACTGAGAGAGAGAAGAGATTACAGGAGTGAAGGGTGCAATGAAAGGTCAAAGAGTATGTATTTGTAAGAGATTAGGCGTAGGCAAACTAAAGTGCTCTCGACATAACAGTGAAAAGGCCTGTTTCTTACATCTTGTGATGCATATTTAATTCAAAGTCAGGCTTATGTGCAGTAAGATGCAAGATATGTGAAACAAGCAATGAGTTTTGCACGTGTCAGTCATTCAATTACCCAGTTGATGATGACCTTCTCGGAGGTCATTGGGGAGAAGTCGCCCTTTTCAGTGAACAGGTCCGTTAGGCCCATTTCCTTCAGGTGCTCAATCAAGTCATAGTTCTGCTCCAGCTTAAACCGAGGGAAAACCACCTCACGAGTCCTGCCCGAGACGGGCACAAAAAGACAAGTTTGATTGTTAGAATACAACTGAAGAATGATTTAGCCAATTAGGATATGATCCTGGAATGGCTTTTTATTTTTGAAATCATCATAATCAAACTCTGTCTGAACATAACATACCACTTATAGTCTGAACATAATGTACAACGCTTTATACAATACAGATTGTTTCAAAGCAGCTTTATTTTTATTTTATTTGATTTATTAGACAAAATAATAGTTAAAAAAATACTCATTTGTCTAGGATAACAAAGTTTTAAAAGTTTTTCCATTGTACAGTGATAAACGTGACAATAAGGATCAATGATGCTCTATAGCAGCTCTAAAATAGACTATAGTGTCACTTTTCAATATAGCACATTTAAAACCAACAGAGTTGCGCCAAAGTACTGTACAGAGCTACAATATGCAATTAAAAAGCATCGAAGTAGACAAGGCAGAAGACAGTTATAGACATATTACCCTCGACACAATCCATTGATTAACTGTGTAAAGTTAATCAATTATGAAAGGAGATCAATTCAGCTATAAGCAGCTCCTACAGAAGACAGTCGTTATTCAACTCTAATCAGTTCAATAACAGCGTCTGATGTAAAATTAAAGTCTAATCCGCTATAAAGCAGCTCTGCAAGCAGTGGTTTCATCATCCAGCTCAATTCATTCAAGTTTTAGTCTCATTCTGTAATGTCAGTGAAGTCAGACCAATAATATTACTGAATTTTATTGAAATCAAAGGAAAATAATTGGTTAAGATTGATTGGTTTAGAACTAAACCTAAACTTAACCCTAGAATCTGAGTGTTATTCCAGGACCAATAATTGTTCGGATCCTACTTTGTTCAGCACTTCAAGTGGGTCACCGTGATTTTGCCAAGTAAGACATGTTCCTGGATCAACATATTTTGTTGATCCTGGAATAACATTCCTGTCCCAAAATGTAGTCCTTATACCCATAACTTATCCCTAAAATCAGAGGGAAATGACAGGTGAATGCCTTTAAACATTCACTTGAGTAAAAGTACAAAAGTATTTGCCTTCAAATGTACTTAAGTATCCAAGTACTATGATTTGTTATGGCCATAATAATATAATCCTATTATAATTTGTCACAAGACTCTTGCTTAACTCAGTCTAAGTGAAGACTAATGTCACTCTTGGCACACCAATCGATTAGTAAAATATACTACAAATATACAAATATATATATTTGAATTGAATACATTTTTCGTGCGTTTAATTTTGGAGGGAAAGGGACTGTTCCCATAAGGTATAATACATTTACTGTATATATTTTTCTCGAGCGTCTATGGTCATAATTATTAACATCCTAATGTTATGATACATTCACATAAACCTGCACAACGCCATTAAATAAATATATATATATATATATATACACGCACACACACACACACACACACATATGTATGTGTGTTATGGCAGCAGCCAATTTCCCTCCAAAATTAAACACAAACACGTTTTAATGCAGTGTTTCTGCTACTCCCCAGAAAAAAATGCTATTATATGCAAGTCATTTTAGTGTCAACGTAATAAGCAATGTACATTATGTGTTAATATTTACCGATAATTACTGCAATAATAGCTGCTGCCTCTTAAAATCATTGGCAATGCGATTTGTTTGGAACTATTGAGATCTGCACGAATCACATGACCGCGCGGCGGCGAGATCACTGTCACAACCGTCTGTGCTTTTGGGAAACGCACCCCTGGTTCGCGGTTAGTAGATACTGCGAAGGCAAGTTCAAAACAAAGCGCGAGCGCTGTACTGTGATTTGTGGCTCATTTGACCAGTTACGTTTTTATCCACTCATAAATAAAAAAAGGAACGACTGATTTTGAAAATGTAGTAGAGTAAAAAGTAAGATATTTGACTTTGAAATGTAGTGGAGTTAAAGTAAAAGCCTCCCCAAATTTAAATACTTCAGTAAAGTACAGATACGCAAAAAAGCTACTTAAGTACAGTAACGAATTACATTTACTTCGTCACTGTCCACCACTGGTTCTAAGCCTAAACTTGACATAAACTGTAAACTTGTGGATCAACAAAGATTTTGATCCAGGAACATGTGGTACTTGGTGAAATCACGTTCACCCCTTCAAGTAATTGAGTCAATGACATTAAAATGTCTTACAGACTTGGTCAGACTAGTGTTTTATGGTGCTTTACCGGTTGGTCATGTTGTTAAGCCACTTGTTGATCAGGGTTGGGGAGATCTCCTGCTCCAGGGATCTCATTCCCGAGAGTTTCTGAGGAACGGCGATGAGCATGCTGATGTTCCCGGTGTAGGGAAGCTGAAGTATGTCGCAGTTGAGCTCGTGGTCGGCCGCCGCCAGGTAACTCCCCTTGTTCTGCATCATGGGAACACGCACCTGCTTTTTCTCATTGACACGGAATTGCCGGTAGTGTGTCAGTTCCTTCGGGAACTTCTGCTCCCACGTACCTGCGTTTGTTGGGGCGGTGAAAACATGACATTGTGGTGTTATTTGTGAGCTGCATGTAATATTATTTTTGATTTCTTTAAACAGATTAGAAGTCAAAAGTCAAGTCAAAAATAGTCAAAGTATGGGTGTCCAATCGTGCTCATGGGGGGCCACTTTCCTGCAGAGTTTTGCTCCAGCTCTAGTTTAACACATCTGAACCAGCCAATCAAGGTCTTTAGGATCACTAGCAACTTCTAGGCAGGTGTGTTGGTAATGAAGTCTGCAGGAAGGTAGCCCTCCGTGAGCAGCGTTGGCTTCTTAGATCTACAAGTTTCCCTGTTGAAAAGAAAAACAGTTGTCATGGTTTATGGTTGTTTGGTGCAAGTCTAGTTAGCATGGCTATGAGGTTCGCCGGCAGAACTTCTTGTAGCCAATAGGGGCTTGCGCACCTGGTAGTTATAGGAACTAGTCACCAGGGTGGTTCCCCGAGAACTAAATGTTCCCCTAGGGAGATTTTCCTGGTTGCATTCGCACTGGCAGTAGGAACTCTGAAGTGACGTAAGTTGGCCGACAGTGACATTATACAATGACGTCAACTATTGGAGAATGGAGGACGTCGTGATCGCAGCTGTTTTTGTTGTGTGTCGTGGGATTCGTGATAATGGAGATGGAATGTAGACGTATAAGTTATGTGATGGAAAGAGCAAAAAGGAGGATGTAATCTCCTTGTGGTGCTACATATCGAGGCTGAGAAAAGAACTGTTAACATTAGCTATCTGTATATATCTTGTTCATGTCCATCGTGGAGTTTGTTCATGTGTGAATTTACACTGCTTTTTAAAAATGGCGAGCACTTGCGTCACTGGTATTTCCTATTGTGCTGGGTTAAACTCTACTCTGAGGTAGCATTTGTTCCCCAAAATGCGTTCCTAGAATTAAATTAGTTCCCAGTTCCTGCAGTGCGAACATACCAAAAAGTGGGTGTTTCCGCCATTAGTTCAAGAAACTATGAAAAGCATCCTCCGGTGTGAAAGCCCATACTGAGGCTGGTTAACCAGGTTCACAAGACATACAATGCTTGTTTGACCAGCCTAGTAGCAACAAAGAAGTATTACTCATTAACCTAGTGAAGATGCTGGTCAATGCAGTTGGGCTAAATTAAATGTTGCATTTAATGGTAGTACACAAAACATTTCACATAGTGCATGATTAGTTGCTTTAGGATTGATTGCCGACTACACAAATGAATAGGGTTACTAAAGAGTTTCAGACTTTAGGGCTTGACCCACAGAATGGGCTTGAATTGGTTCACCTTTGAAGTAGAGGTAGTTCAGGAGCATCACTGCCATGTTGGGGTCGACGCTCTTCAGCGGTTCCTTTATCAGACCTTTGGTGATTTTCTGAATGCGTTGGTTGGCCTTCACAAGGAACGCCGGGTCAGCAAAATCCACAGACTGAGGCTCGGCGAAGTAGTACATTTTTGCGTCTGCACGGAAAGCCTCCTGTACTTGGACGTTGCGTTTCACATACAGGTCATTAACGGAGCGTAAAGTGTACCCGAAGTTTCGTCTGAAGAGCCTGTGTGTGAGTTTTCGGAACAGCTTGTGCACGGTGGAGTTATCGTAATGTGTGCTGGCGTTTACAAATTCGTCAAATCCGAGAGTTTGGTAGAGCTGTTCCTGAGTGGTTGGTCCGGCTCCCAGAGACATCATTCCCATCGCGATGGAGATCCCGACAGGAGCAAGAAGAATGTTATCCGTCTGGTTAAGTCGATTGCGCAGTTTCCGGTAAAGCCGAAACCCGAAGCGACCGTTGACGACATTGATTCGCTGGAGCCGCGTTTGCCCGTGGAAGAGCCGCAACAGACGCGCTCTCCGTATCTTGGGGTCACTTGGTTCCAGGAAGAGGTCAAGGTCAGGAGCAGGCGTGGAGATCTCATCTATGTGATCGCCTTCGCTGTAGTCATCCTCACCTTCAGCCAAGATCTTATCGAAGTCCAAGTAGTCTTCATCTTCCAGTCCCTCCAGAGGGAGGTCGTTCGTGACCGTGTTTTCCCGATGGAAGTCCAACGGGATTGAATCAATGTCTGTGTTCCCTCCATCTGGAGAAAATCCACGGGCATCCACCAACTTTTCCTTGTCAACTCCAGCAAAGTGTGAACTGAGGTCTTTGACCCCAGCCAGAGCGGGGCTACTCAAGAGAGAGGCTCCAACTATAACTTGAAAGATCCACATCCTATGAAAATAAATTAATAAAACAAGCACACATGGGAATATTGAACGATTGACTTGCAGATATTACACTCGGAAATCTAACGCTCAATGCTCATACGCATGTTGCAAAATCCAGGGCCGTAACCCCCATAGACACTAATGGGGACACCCAATAGTGATTTTCAATTATTCTTAAAGCTTTTGCTTTTGGTTAGTTTCTTAGCTTGATCTCTGAAATATCACACCAGTGTCTTATGAAATCTTAGTCTTTTATGCTGGTTTGAGCTGCTTACCTGCTCTTTCCCTCTGGAATCTCTCTGTTTGTGTATGTGGACGTCCGTTTGTGGATTCGATCCCCAGCTGGACTTTGAAGTGGCTCTTCACTGATCAAACAGTAGCGAGTTCAAACATTCCTCGTATCTGACTTATTTAACCCTTGAAATGCACTCCGTCCATTAATCCTAGGTGCAAATTACTACAGATGTGCTGTAAATGGCCTCTTAGGATTTATATCACCCCAGTTAAATTACATTAATCCTGATATCCCTGACAGCTGTATTAAATGTAATGAGAAAACAATGTTTCATTATAAGAAAAGGTTTTTGATGTGATTTGCGAACTGACTGACGAAATTGTGCTTATTGTATATTTACACTGTAAATTTAGTTATACATCTAAGTTTATAGATTTCGTTTAAATTGGGGTAAAATCCTAATGGATCAAATAAATGTAATTTAATCTTGTTTTGGAAACACTGACATGTATGAATAGAGAAAAGTAAATGTTTTTAATGACTCCCTTTTTATAATTTTTTTAAACAGATCATTTGGAATGTTAAATAATGTTGACAAATCCCTGATGTGATAAGTTACAGATACTGTATTGATCACTGTAACAATGTATTTTTTACTTGATTTTTAAATTATTTATTTGTATGATTATTACTTTATTTAATGCTTACTTTATAGTGCTTTTTTTGTAGAACATAATCTTTGTAAAGAACTACCATTTTAACATTGAACTAACATTTCGCTAATGTTTTTGTATTTAAAGTATTTAATTTGCTGTTTAATTTCACACAGCTGACCCGCCGATTGCCCGCCATTAAGGAGGCCAAACCTCGCCTGCAGAAGCTCTTCAGAGATTTCTGGCTCTATTCTGTGGTCATGGGATTTGCTGTGGAAGGATCTGGTAAGGAAATAAAATCATCACCATCACTGACAGCATTTAAACATGAAATCACCACGTACACAATCTGAGTGCGTTCTCTAGCAGGATTTCTCACAGTATTTCTACAGAAGTGTGTGTTTGCCTGTGTCGTAGGTCTGTGGCCTGAGGAATGGTACGAGGGAGTGTGTGAAATCGCCACTAAATCGCCACTGCTCACGTTCCCCAGTGGAGAACCGCTGCGTTCAGAACTCCAGTACAACTCAGCACTGAAGAACGACACGGTTACTCCGGTATACAAACGCTCTGTGTTGCCAGAGCCCGTCTACAGGGAGCCTGGCCACTCCGTATTAAGTCCTATTGTACCGAATTTTGGTTGTAGTTCCACCAGAGCTCCACTGGGGGCGATCGTCCGAGTGCTAAATTAATGGGAGTCTATGGAGCTAGACGGCTAAATGTGTCTTTCACCCGATTGCCGTTGATAAATCTCAGATTTGATTGTATGTTTTGCAAGTTCAACATGGGTTATAGGTCGAAATTTAAATGAACGAGTACTTATGTCCTTTCAATTTCTTACAGGTTGAGTTGTTTTTGCCCATAACACGCTAGCATTCTGCTAATGAACACTGATTGGTCAGTGACGGACTGATTTACGACCAGAGATACCGCTTGATGGCATCGTGGCGTCCGAAGCGGGACTAGAATGTTAAGGTGGACTGAACTCTTCTAGCACGTGTATTTAAAAGAAAGTGCAGAGCGCAAAAGCAGCAAAGTGACTGAAGGATTGCCGTAAAGCAGTATCTCTGGTCGTACGATGTGTATGACGTCATTGACATTTTAAAAGACTTTTTAAAGCAAATAAGTGATTCTAAAAAATCTAACACCCAGCAATGTGTAATTTCTTTGCATCTCCTTTTGAAAACAACATTCAAATTACTAGACAAGAAATGATATTCTGAGAAAAGTGGATTTTGAGGGGTATAGCTCCATAGACCTCCATTCAATCTGCATTCGTCCTGTGAGCGCCCTCATGTGGAGCCAGAGTGGAACTGCACTCGTCCCGTGAGCGCCCTCATGTGGAGCCAGAGCGGAACTGCTCTCGTCCTGTGAGCGCCCTCATGTGGAGCCAGAGTGGAGCTGCACTCGTCCTGTGAGCGCCCTCATGTGGAGCCAGAGTGGAACTGCACTCGTCCTGTGAGAGCCCTCATGTGGAGCCAGAGTGGAACTGCACTCGTCCCGTGAGCGCCCTCATGTGGAGCCAGAGCGGAACTGCTCTCGTCCTGTGAGCGCCCTCATGTGGAGCCAGAGTGGAGCTGCACTCGTCCTGTGAGCGCCCTCATGTGGAGCCAGAGTGGAACTGCACTCGTCCTGTGAGCGCCCTCATGTGGAGCCAGAGTGGAACTGCACTCGTCCCGTGAGCGCCCTCATGTGGAGCCAGAGTGGAACTTCACTCATCCCGTGAGCGCCCTCATGTGGAGCCAGAGTGGAACTGCACTCATCCCGTGAGCGCCCTCATGTGGAGCCAGAGTGGAACTGCTCTCGTCCTGTGAGAGCCCTCATGTGGAGCCAGAGTGGAACTGCACTCGTCCTGTGAGCGCCCTCATGTGGAGCCAGAGTGGAACTGCACTGATCCTGTGAGCGCCCTCATGTGGAGCCAGAGTGGAGCTGCACTCGTCCTGTGAGCGCCCTCATGTGGAGCCAGAGTGGAACTGCACTCGTCCTGTGAGCGCCCTCATGTGGAGCCAGAGCGGAACTGCTCTCGTCCTGTGAGCGCCCTCATGTGGAGCTAGAGCGGAACTGCTCTCGTCCTGTGAGCGCCCTCATGTGGAGCCAGAGCGGAACTGCTCTCGTCCTGTGAGCGCCCTCATGTGGAGCCAGAGCGGAACTGCACTCGTCCTGTGAGCGCCCTCATGTGGAGCCAGAGTGGAACTGCACTCGTCCTGTGAGCGCCCTCATGTGGAGCCAGAGTGGAACTGCACTGATCCTGTGAGCGCCCTCATGTGGAGCCAGAGTGGAACTGCACTCGTCCTGTGAGCGCCCTCATGTGGAGCCAGAGCGGAACTGCTCTCGTCCTGTGAGCGCCCTCATGTGGAGCCAGAGCCGAACTGCTCTCGTCCTGTGAGCGCCCTCATGTGGAGCCAGAGTGGAACTGCACTCGTCCTGTGAGCGCCCTCATGTGGAGCCAGAGTGGAACTGCACTCGTCCTGTGAGCGCCCTCATGTGGAGCCTGAGTGGAACTGCAACCAGTTCAGAAGCCGGAAGTTTACTGGGAGTGGAAGATCTCCCCGTATTAGACATTCTCTGGTGTTGTTTTACAGCTGTTAAGGCGAGACACTACAGGTGAATAGGGTAAATTTTTTTAACTACCAGATGTCACCATGAAACTTTCCCAGTTGATTACCTACATTAAGATGAGAAAAAAATGTATAACAAATTTTCTGCCATTTAATGTTTAAATATGCAAATGGGGCATTATCTAATTAAATATGCAATAATTTGCATATATTCTAAAAAACGAAATATGAGTATTGGATAAAGTCAGGTTCAAAATTCTTTTTTCATTTGTGTTCACATAAAAAAAATTACAGAGGGATTTATGGATGTCCACTTTTTTTTATCCTGTAAATCAGAATATGCTTTCAATAGCCTTAAATTGATTTTCGCCATGTTTTTTGGAATAAAATGTTATATAAATCAGGCTAGAAATAAGATTTTTTTACAAATCCCTCTGTAAATGTCTTCATATTATAACTAGGTACAAGACTGGAAAGTTTGGTGTATATTCTGTACGTAGGTGCTACTAAAGTGGAGATTTCGGACTTCGGTATGAGAGAAGTAATTTTGAGAAAACGGGCTTTAAAGATTTATATTGTAAAATGAGATTGCGTGTTTAGAGTTAAATCCCCCCTTTCACTTTCACGATTGGTTGCTGATAAAAAGGAAATGACCATATTTGGATCCGAGAGCATTGTACAGGAGAGCTTTCTAGCGGTGTGTGTGATGACAGAGTGGATTTACAACGACAACTTTTGTTGAATTTATGAGAAATCTACAGACGCAAATAAAGTGTAGTAAAATAAAGACCTAAATGTGTATTTCAGACTTTTTTCACCACAAGTCTGAAAGAAGACAAATATCCCAAAATCTCAAAAGTGACCAGAGAAAAAATAACGATGTTTTTGCCTGCCGTGTCTCGCCTTAAGTATCTAAATTATCAAATCATTTGTCTTGTTGAGGAGAGTTGCTTTACTAAGTTTGCTGGCATTGTATATTATATATGAATATTGTTGTCTTTTCGACTAATTTTGTTTCTACAGTAAGTAGCTTTTGGATTAAAGTGTCTCTAAATGCATAAATGCAAGTGACCAGAATGGTGAATTTCACTTGCTGGGGGACAAAACAAATTAAAAATTTACTTATTTAATTTTTTACCAAAACAAATAAAAAAATGCAACTTAACGATATTTATTTCGGAGGAGTTAACTGGATGCCATTCACTGAACATGCAACGTGTTAAAGTTATGTCGCACACTACTGTTTGACACTTGCTTACTGGTTTACAGTAGTATACAGTATATACTAGTTTCCCTTCTGAAAAGCCCTTGTTTGTTGTATAAAATCTCCTTTCCTGAAGGCGGAGTTGAGTGAACTGCGCAGCACCATCATTAATTTGCTGGATCCGTCCCCTGAAGCCGCCGCCCTCATCAATAAGCTGGACTTCGCCATGTGCACGTATCTGCTGTCCGTCTACCGGCTGGAGTACATGAGGTCAGAGACGCTCTCTTTAGAACAGCTCCTCATTATCCACCGCATTTCACCAGCAGTGGGAGGATATTCCGGTAAACTTAGGGTGACCAAACCTCCTCTTTTGCCCCGATGTTCTCTTTTTACGGGGCGTCTGGGTTTTTTATAAATTCATGAAAATTAATGGTTTTCACTGTTTTTCATGGGTCCATTAAGCGTGTACTTTGCACACAAAACATATGAAACCGCTTCGGCCGTCTTGTTATAATCAGTGCGTTCCTCAATCCAAGCAGAGAGCACGTTAGAAAACAGAGGCCTGTGTGTGTGTGTGTGTGTGTGTGTGTGTGTGATTTACCCATCTCTCTTTGTGTGTTTGTGATTTACCCATCTCTGTGTGTGTGTGTGTGTGTGTGTGTGTGTGATTTACCCATCTGTGTGTGTTTGTGTGTGTGATTTACCCATCTCTTTTTGTGTGTGTGTGTGTGTGTGTGTGATTTACCCATCTCTCTTTGTGTGTGTGTTTGTGTGTGTGATTTACCCATCTCTCTTTGTGTGTGTGTGTGTGTGTGTGTGATTAACCCATCTCTCTGTGTGTGTGTGTGTGTGTGAGATTTTACCCATATCTCTTTGTGTGTGTGTGTGTGTGTGTGTGTGTGTGTGTGTGTGTGTGTGTGTGTGTGTGTGATTTACCCATCTCTCTTTGTGTGTGTGTGTGTGCGTGTGTGTGTGTGTGTGTGTGTGTGATTTTACCTATCTCACTTTGTGTGTGTTATTTTACCCATCTCTCTTTGTGTGTGTGTGTGTGTGAGATTTACCCATCTCTCTGTGTTTTATCCTCTCTCTCTCCGGCCTCCACAGAATGTTGCACTCGAACGATGCCGACCGCTTCCAGGTGATGTTCAGATACTTTGAGGACAAAGCCATCCAGAAAGACAAATCAGGTCAGAAATGCAACAGAATTTCATAAGGTTGATTGAAAAAATTCAAGACGTTTTACCACAAGAAGTAAGCACGTGTAAAAAATCTAGTTGCAATTATTCAATGCATGTTTTTTCACACTGATTTTAATTAAATTAATGTGAAGAATCATATTTATTAATTTACATTTTTTGCACCAATATGATAAACAGCAATATTTATCTACATTATTTTTTACCAGAACATTTTGATATGAGAAATACGACACTCTTAAAAATTGTGTGTGTGTGTTTCTGTGTGTGTGTATATATATATGTGTATATATGAATGAATGAATAGGTGTTTATTACAGTAATGTTCTATAAATATGATTTACCTTTTGTTATTTTTTTTATTAATTATACATATTAGAACTTTTATTCATTATAATCATCAAATCAAGAGTTTTGACTCAATTTATTGAAATCGAACTGATTTGTGGATATCAATAAATGTAAACTCTACCTGTTATTGAATCTCTTTCAGAAAACAAGTGATCATGAAACTAGTTTAATCACGTGATCTTTAGGAAACCAACTTTTGCTTAGTATTATGTAACCAGCAAAATCATTACAAATATATTGTGAATATTCAAGCCCTAGTTCTGACGCGCTCTGCTTCTGTATCTCCTCCAGGCATGATGCAGTGTGTGATTTGTGTCGGTGATAAAGTCTTCGATGTTTTCCTGCAGATGATGGCTGAGAAAGTGAGTCGAGTATACGAGTATCTGTGAATGCAGTATTGATCGCTCATTATTGATAAAGGCTGTGCGTTGTGTTTCAGCCCAAGACTAAAGCGCACGAGGAGGAGCTTGAGCGTCATGCTCAGTTCCTATTGGTCAACTTTAACCACACGCACAAGAGGATCCGCAGAGTTGCAGATAAATACCTCTCAGGACTCGCCGAAACGTAAACTGTGACTTTCTGCCAAACGCTATTGAGCTCCCTGCCTATTAAAGGATTAGTTCACTTTAAAAAAAAACTTTTGCTGATAATTTACACACCCCGATGTCATTCAAGATGTCCATGTCTTTGTTTTTTCAGACGGAAAGAAATGAAGGTTTTTGATGAAAACATTCTAGTATTTTTCTCCATATAATGGACTTCAATGGGACCCAAACGGTTCAAGGTCCAAATGACAGTTTCAGTGCAGCTTCAAAGGGCTTTAAACGACACCAGACGATGAATAAAGGTCTTATCTAGCGAAACGAGCCGTCACTTCACAAATGAATAAAAGTTTTATAAGCACAAACGCTCGTCTTGCTCTGTTCTGTGATGCGCGTTCGTGACGTCACGTAATGACCAAATTACGTTGAAAAGGTCACGCTTGGCGTATGTGCGAGTCAGTGTTTACAAGTTGAACGTGCAAACAAAGTCAAACGCCGTTTACAAAAAAAGGAAATTAAAAGGTAAAACAACGATGTCGGACGATTTTGAGCTTAGAGGAGAAGATGAGATGCAGTTTTACGCCTTTCTGAACCGGAATACACAGAGGAAAAGCGTGACCTTTTCAACATAATTGCGTATTACGTGACGTCACGAACGCGCATCACAGAACAGAGCAAGGCGAGCGTTTGTGCTTATAAAACTTTTATTTATTTGTGAAATGACGGCTCGTTTCGCTAGATAAGACCCTTATTCATCGTCTGGTGGCGTTTAAAGCCCTTTGAAGCTGCACTGAAACTGTCATCTGGACCTTGAACCGTTTGGACCCCATTGAAGTCCATTATATGATATATGGAGAAAAATCCTGGAATGTTTTCATCAAAAACCTTCATTTCTTTTCGACTGAAGAAAGACAGACATGGACATCTTGGATGACATGGGGGTGAGTAAATTATCAGCAAAAGTTTTTTTTAAAAGTGAACTAATCCTTTAAAGGACAACTCCGGCGCAAAATGAACCTTTGGTCTAATTACACATCGGTACATAGTCAACCGTTCTCTGAGATTTGTTTTCATGATTATCAAATGTAAAGAGTTTTATCTCTAAAAACTGTTGAGCTTATAACACTAGTATATAGGGCATAGAGTAATGAAAATAAAAATCGCTAGTTAATACCACTAACAAGGCTCAAAATAGCCCAACACTAACACGGTAGCATAATGAGGGTCCCTACCTGCAAACTGAAGCATTGAGAATGTTGTAAGTGTTCAGACAGTTTAATAACGATTTTTATTTTCATTACTCTATGCCCTATATACGAGCGTTATAAGCTAAACCGTTTTTGAGATAAAACTCTTTACATTTGATAATCATGAAAACAAATCTCAGAGAACGGTTGACTATGTACCAATGTGTAATTAGACCTAAGGTTCATTTTGCGCCGGAGTTGTCCTTTAAAGCAACACTTATGATGTAAACTCAACAATTTCACCCAATATTTGAGTATTCCTTGTAGTTTTAATGCTTATTAGTATTAGAGTGTAGAGTACTACACAGAATCTGCAAGCACTGAGAGTTTAGGTTGCTTTTAACTTGCTTTTGAAAAGACAAAATGCGGCAAGTGTCTTCCCAAACTTGTAATGAGAATCGTTTATAAATCTGTTATCAACAAAAGAGTTCTTGGGTCTCCCTGCCGTTTTACTCCGAAATAAAAGCTCTATAGTTTCACGTTTGAAAGTAAAGAAATGTAGACCGACATAAATATTAGTATTGTAATTAATTGTTGTTCTGTAAAATTATATTATCTTGATTATTATTATTATTAATAAATAATTTTTGTTTAGTATTTTTATTACAGTAGTATCATTGCTATAGTAAAATATTTATTTTTTCATTTATTATGATTTATTATTTATATAATTTAATATTAATAATAATAATAAAAATAAGCGTATGATTAATAATACATGTAATAGTAATATTCCTATTTGTTTCTCTCACACAAAAAAAACTAAGCTCAAATCTATCAAATCACTGCTTGTCCTCTATATTAATGTAATAATAATAATTATATAAAAAATGCTGATTATCATTATTATTAACTATAATTTTTTTTATTGCTATAGTAAAATATTTATTTATAAATTTAATCATGTTAATTTAATAATAATTTAAATAATAATGTATGATTTTAGTAGTATTACTTCATAGTAAAATATGTATTTATTTAATTGTATTAATTTAATAATAATTGATTGAAATTATTTAATTGTTGTAATAATAATAACAATTTTTATTTTTAATTTTTATTACAGTAGTATTACTGCTATAGTAAAATATGTATTGCTTGAACACAATCTGTGAAATCGTCTAGGTTTCCTCACCTGTTGTGGAGTGGGAGAGTTTTGAAGACCATGTTGGACATCCTGCAGACTCTGTCTCTGTCCCTGAGCGCCGTCAGTACAACACAACAACACCACAACACCACCACCACACCACCACAACACCACCACACCACAACAACACCACAACAACACCACAACAACACCACAACAACAACACCACACCACCACCACAACACCACCACAACACCACCACAACACCACCACAACACCACCACACAACACCACCACACAACACAACAC
Organism: Meda fulgida; assembly: GCA_030578275.1. Lineage (NCBI taxonomy): Eukaryota > Metazoa > Chordata > Actinopteri > Cypriniformes > Leuciscidae > Meda > Meda fulgida. Next base: position 32,363,710 of record CM060623.1, read on the forward strand.
CACAACACCACAACACAACACCACCACAACACCACCACAACACCACCACAACACCACAACAACACCACAACACCACAACACCAAAACACAACAACACCACACCACCACAACACCACCACCACAACACCACCACAACAACACCACACAACAACACCACACAACAACACCACACAACAACACCACACAACAACACCACCACACAACAACAACACCACACAACAACAACACCACACAACAACAACACCACCACCACAACACCACACAACAACAACACCACACAACAACAACACCACCACCACAACACCACCACAACACCACCACAACACCACCACACAACACAACACCACAACACAACACCACAACACAACACAACACCACCACAACACCACCACAACACCACCACAACACCACCACAACACCACAACAACACCACAACACCAAAACACAACAACACCACACCACCACAACACCACCACCACAACACCACCACAACAACACCACACAACAACACCACACAACAACACCACACAACAACACCACACAACAACACCACCACACAACAACACCACCACACAACAACAACACCACACAACAACAACACCACACAACAACAACACCACCACCACAACACCACACAACAACAACACCACACAACAACAACACCACCACCACAACACCACACAACAACAACACCACCACCACAACACCACACAACAACAACACCACACAACAACAACACCACCACCACAACACAACAACACAACACCACCACCACAACACAACATAACACCACCACACAACAACACAACACGACCACCACCACAACACAACAACACCACACAACAACACCACACAACAACACCACACAACAACACCACACAACAACAACACCACCACAACAACACCACCACACAACAACACCACCACACAACAACACCACCACACAACAACACCACCACACAACAACACCACCACACAACAACACCACCACACAACAACACCACCACACAACAACACCACCACACAACAACACCACACAACACCAACACCACAACACAACAACACAACAACACCACCACAACACCACAACACAACAACAACACCACCACAACACAACACGACCACCACAACACAACAACAACAACACCACAACACGACCACCACAACACCCCAACAACACCAACACAACAACACCAACACAACAACACCAACACAACAACACCAACACAACAACACCAACACAACAACACCACCACAACACCACCACCACAACACCACCACCACAACACCACCACCACAACACCACCACCACAACACGACCACCACAACACGACCACCACAACACGACCACCACAACACGACCACCACAACACGACCACCACAACACGACCACCACAACACGACCACCACAACACCACCACCACAACACCACCACCACAACACCACCACCACAACACGACCACCACAACACCACACAACAACACCACACCACACAACAACACCACACCACACAACAACAACACACAACAACAACACACAACAACAACACAACAACACCACAACACACAACAACACCACCACCACAACAACAACACAACAACACCACAACACCACAACACCACCACAACACAACACCACCACAACACAACACCACCACAACACAACACCACCACAACACAACACCACCACAACACAACACCACCACAACACAACACCACCACAACACAACACCACCACAACACCACCACAACAACACCACCACAACACAACACCACCACAACACAACACCACCACAACACCACCACAACACCACCACAACACAACACCACCACAACACCACCACAACACAACACCACCACAACACAACACCACCACAACACAACAACACCACAACACAACAACACAACAACACCACAACACCACAACACAACACCACAACACAACACCACAACACAACACCACAACACCACAACACCACAACACCACAACACCACAACACCACAACACCACAACACAACAACACAACAACACCACAACACAACAACACAACAACACAACAACACCACAACACAACAACACCACAACAACAACACCACCACACCACAACATGACCACCACCACAACACAACAACACCACAACACAAAACCACACCACAACACCACAACACAAAACCACACCACAACACCACAACAACAACAACACCACACAACAACACCACACAACACCACACAACAACACCACAACACCACAACAACACACCACCACAACACCACCACAACCACACCACAACACAACACCACAACACCACAACACCACACCACTACACCACACCACTACACCACACCACTACACCACACCACACCACCACACCACACCACAACACCACACCACACCACAACACCACACCACACCACAACACCACACCACAACACACCACCAAAACACAACATGACCACCACCACAACACAACAACACCACAACACAAAACCACACCACAACACCACAACACAAAACCACACCACAACACCACAACAACAACAACACCACACAACAACACCACACAACACCACACAACAACACCACAACACCACAACAACACACCACCACAACACCACCACAACCACACCACAACACAACACCACAACACCACAACACCACACCACTACACCACACCACTACACCACACCACTACACCACACCACACCACCACACCACACCACAACACCACACCACAACACCACACCACACCACAACACCACACCACAACACACCACCAAAACACAACACAACACACCACCAAAACACAACACCACAACAACACAACACTCACGTGACCGATATAACTCATGTTTACACTCTCATTCACTCCCCCTGACTTCATGTTAAACAGGACATCCACAAAGATCAGCCGTACTACGACATCCCCGACACCCCGTACAGGATAACGGTCCCAGACACGCATGAGGCGCGAGAGGTGAGACGAGCCTCTGAGACGTGAGTGTGCTCGCGATCGAGTCCGCTGGTTTGAAATGTTGTTTGTTGTCCAGAGCATCGTGAAGGACTTTGCCGCTCGCTGTGGAGAGATCTTGAAGGAGGCCATGAAATGGGCCGCCTCCGTCACCAAGTCTCATCTCCAGGTGAGCTCCAGTCACACACTGTACACTTGCGGTGTGATTTCCATTTCCATTATCGATTCCTAATTCCGATTTCAATAAGGTAAAAAATAAAATTAAAACAAATTCTCATATCATTCACATTTAGTCTTATTGCAAAAATTGTAGCTGAATATCATGAACAAAAATCAACAGGCGAAAGAACACACAGCTCATTTGCATATTCATAGAACCGCTTATACTAAATGAGACAAGCGTGTAGTTACGTTCAAGCTATTTTAAGGCATGAATTGTTTTTTTGTTTTTTTTTACCAAAAACATTTACATATGTAATTTTGGTGATCAAAGATGAGTTTTCGTTTTCTATGTGAATATATTTTTTTAACTAGTTTTTTCCTGTGGTTGAAGACTGGAGTAATAAATTCTGCTTCAGCGTCACATGATCCTTCAGAAATCATTCTAATATGATGATTTAATGTTTAAGAAACATTTCTGATTATTATCGATGTTGAAAACAGTTGTGCTGGAAGCTGTGATGTATATTTGTCTGTCTCAGGAGTATCTGAACAAGCATCAGAACTGGCTGTCGGGTCTTTCTCAGCACACGGGTCTGGCGATGGCTACCGAGAGCATTCTCAGCTTCGCGGGATACAACCGTCAAAGCACGACTCTGGGGGTGAGAATATACACACACACACACACACACACACACACACACACACACACAGTCCCTCTCTCACACACACATGCGTCCCACACACAGTCCCTCTCTCTCTCACACGCACACAATCGCACACACACACAGTCCCTCTCACACACACACACACACACACGTCCCACACACAGTCCCTCTCTCACACGTCCCACACACACACACACGTCCCACACACACACACATCCCACACATCCCACACACACACACACACACACACACACACGGGTCCCACACACAGTCCCTCTCTCACACACACTCACACGTCCCACACACAGTCCCTCTCTCACACACACACGGGTCCCACACACAGTCCCTCTCTCTCACACACACACACACACACGTCCCACACACACACACACACACACACACACACAGTCCCTCTCTCACACACACACACTCACACACACACACACACACACACACACAGTCCCTCTCTCACACACACACACACACACACACACACACACACACACACGTCCCACACACGCACACGTCCCACACACACACAGATCCCACACACACACACACACACACACACACACACACACACACTCAAACACACTGAGTCCCACACACAAACACACACACACACACACACACACACACACGTCCTGACGGTAACGATGCTGTGCTCTTATGGTAGATGGTAACTGAGGTTTTTGGGCAGATTAAGGTAAGACGGTAGCCACTCTTTAGAATAAAACAATCATTTTAGAAAGAAGATTTATGATTTATGCCACATGCTCTAGATACATATTGAAAGCACTAAATTCAAAAACTGATTGACAAAACATCTGAATATGTATGTAATTTGAACATGATTACATTTCACTGATTATTTATTAATTAAATTGTCAAATCAGTTTTATTTATATATATATCTTTTCATTATGCAGTGTTTCAAAGCAGCTTTGAAGATAATATTTGTATTAATAATGTATTATATATTTTCAGCTCTTTTAGCAGTTAATGCATACAGCAATTTATTATGCGAATTCTATGTATGCATTGAGCCAAATGACCTGCAACATTTACTATAGCGTTCAGTATAACACTATGATGTTCTGTATCCCACAATGCACTGCAAATTTTTATGCATTATAAACATTAACCATAAATTGCTGTTAAAAAGATTCTTAGAAACTGTGTGTTGTGAAGAGTTACACAAATTATGATACGCTACTTAAAACTAACCAGATATTTCTGACCGGATCTCAAATAAAATACACTTACAAAACAAATACATACCCAATTTCCATCCTACAAAAAAGAGCTATACGAATCATAAATAAAACAGTGAACCAACAAACCCATTGTTCATTAAATTCAAAATATTAAAGTTTAAAGTATCAAAGATATTCAAAACTATCCAAATTGTTTTTAGAGCATATAATAACTAATTGCCTAGAAATATCCAAGAGCTTTTTCAACTGAGATAAAACACGTACAATTGTAGAGGACTATCAATGTTTAGTGAACCATTAATTCGAACAAATAGTAAGTTCCAGTGTGTAACAACTCAGGGTGTTATCCTGTGGAACAACATTAATAATGATTTAAAGTTATGTAAACACTTATTGCAACTGAAATTTCTATTTAAAAAAAGAATCCCAGAAGGATATGAGCTAGAACAGTGATTTTCTTTTTTGTTGATTTTTATTTAGTCTGAATATTTGAGTGATGCAAACAATTTAAGTAGCTAAAAAATATAATTGAACAGTTATACTAACTTCTTCTTAACCCCTTTGAACATGCTGATGATCTTTTTTGTTGATTGTTTGTTCTTATCTAGTTTTTTTTAACATGTTCAATAAAGTCTAAAAAAAAAAAAGGAAAAAAAAAGTGAGATGTAATATTAATTCCCGTAGTAACTCTTTATTAATAATCATTAGCACTGTTGTTTGTTACGCCTGTTATTTTGGTCTTTGTTGTGTTTTTAATCTTTTTTAAACGTGTGGTTTTTTGCATGGTTTGCGCTCTGATGTAATTTTGCAGCATGTTTGTGTATCATTTGTCATTCTCTTTGTTTGTGCTGTTACATCATTGCGTCTCTGCTAACTCATCTGTGCGTGCGCTGTGATTGGTTGTCCCTGGGTTTGGTGGGTGTGGCCTGCCGTGTGTCCCTCCCCCTCGTCCCAGGCAGCTTTTCCTCAGGTTGGTACTCAATGCTTTCCGTTGCTTCATCTTGTTGAGCCCTTGTTCCATTTACTGACCCCCATACAGTGCTAAGCATACGTATAGACACCCATGCCTAAAGTTGCCTAAAAGAGGAATAAAAAATCTTTTGGAAATTGATCTTAATGTCTTAATTTAAAAAAAGAGGAAAAATCCAACCTTTAAGGACACCATTTTCTTTGTGAATGAATGATGTATTGTAAATAAATAAATGTTCTTCCTTTTAATACAGGCTGCATAAGTCAGCACACCCCTGTGTTAAATCCCCATAGAGACGGCAGATTTATATTTTTAAAGGCCAGTTATTTCAGGATAATATGTATCCTAATAAACTTCCCTTGGCCTGTGGAGTTAAAATAACCCACATTATCACACACCCTTCACCATAACTAGAGATCGGCATGGTTTTATCTCAGTTAGCCTAAAAGCTGGTTTGATTAGCATTGAGAGATGATCTTATGGAAAGTCCCCCATGCCGATCTCTAGGTGTGTGATGATGTGGGATATTTATATATTTATATAAATATAAATCTGCTGTCTCTATGGGGATTTAACACAGGGGTGTCCTGACTTATGCAGCCTGTGTTATAAGGAAGAACATTTATTTATTTACGATACATAATTAAAAAAATGAGGTAAAATGATTTTCTTTGTGAACGAATTAAGGCATTAAGATCAATTTCCAAAAGATTTTTTTTTCCTCTTTTTAGGCAACTTTAGCATGGGTGTCTAAACTTCTGCATAGCACTTTGTTTTTAATCTGAGCAGTCGATCGGTCAGTGTTTTCCCACTGCTCCTCATCACAGCACGCCTGATGCTTTATAGACGGAGAAGGCCTTTAGTAATGTGTGCAGGGGATGTTTTTAACTGTGAAGAGACTGAATCCGTGCCCATCATCCCCAGGTTACCCAGCTGACGGAGCGGCCCTCCTGTGTGAAGAAGGATTACTCCAACTTCATGGCGTCGCTCAACCTGCGTAACCGCTACACCGGAGAGGTAAACGCATTCAGTAGGGTGTTGATGAGTGAACCTCATGAAACTTGACTGGAACATTATTTCGGTGTTTTAATTTTCTGTAAAAAATAATTTTTATAAAGAAAAAGTCCTTTATTCGGACTGAAATATTAAATGATGTTAATTTTATATAGTTTATTTCTGTTTTGATTTTCTGTGAAAAATAATCCGAAAATATTTTGTTTTTTGTTTTTTATAATGAAAATCTTTATTAGGACTGAAATATTAAATGATGTTAATTTAATATAATTTATTTCTGTGTTTTAATTTTCTGTGAAAAATAATCCGAAAATATCTGAGGGTTTTTTTAATGAAGAAAATCTTTATTAGGGCTGAAATATTAAATGATGCTAATTTAATATAATTTATTTCTGTGTTTTAATTTTCTGTGAAAAATAATCCGAAAATATCTGGGTTTTTTTTATAAAGAAAATCTTTATTAGGACTGAAATATTAAATTATGTTAATTTAATATAATTTATTTAATATTTATTTTTAAAATTTTAATTTAATTAATTTACATTTAAATATTTATAAATAAAGAAATAAGAAACAACATGGTCTTATTATTTTCCACAAAGAAAGTCTGTTTTGAGTACCAATTATTTTAGGACACACACACACACACACAGATATATATATATATATATATGTATATATATATATATATATATATATATTATATATATATATTATTATTATTATTATTATTTATTTATTTTTTGCATTGGGACATACTTTTTTCACAGAAAAAATAAATAATATTCATATTATTTTCCATTTATTTATTCTATTTTAGGGCCAAAAGGAATATATATATATATATATATATATATATATATATAGTTTTTGCATTGAGAAAAATGTGCTTTATTGTCACATAAATAATATCGCAATGCAAAAAATCTTTTAAACTGTCTAAATAGGCTTCATTTTCATACCTTCTTTCTTTCTTGTTTCTGAGGTGAAATATGACCTGGACATGTTTATGTGTCCGTAATTCAAGAGCAGAGCATTTAATAGGGTGTGTGTGTGTGTTGAGGTGGCTGGGATGCTGCAGTTTGCCAAGGCGACACACAGCGAGTCGAACCCCAGTAAACTGATGATCTCTCAGATGAGCGACGCTCTAGACGCCAAAAACTCTGACGCCTTCATGCAGAACATGTTTAAGATGACCGCTCTGTTCATCAGCACTAAAGGTAGCGCACACACACGCACACCGTCACACAGACCGCATCGAATGCATGATGTTTGAGTGACGCACACACACGTCTCGTCTCAGACTGCGATCTCCAGCTGCTGCATCATCTCTGCTCGTCTCCGCTGAAGATGTTCACGGAGCAGGGAATGGAGACGGCCATCGCATGCTGGGAATGGCTTCTCGCAGCTCGCAGTGGAGCTGAAGTCCAGGTAACTTTAAAGGGATAGTGCACCCATCAATCAAAATCAAACAAATTAGCCGTGATTTACTCACCCTGAAGCCATCCTAGGTGTGTATGACATTGTTCTTTCAGACGGACACAATCGGAGTCATATTAAAAAATGTCCTGGCTTTTCCAAGCTTTATAATGGGAGTGAATGGGTATGTTTTTGTTTTTTTTTGGAAGTCCTTCAAGCCACATCAATGATATAAGTGCTCGACACGGCTCCCCGGGGGTTTATAAAGGCCTTCTGAAGTGAATCGATGTGTTCGTGTAAGAAAAATACCCATATTTAAAACTTTATCGACTAAAATAACTACGGCCGCACGCATCGATTTACGGTGGAAGAGTAACACTTGACATGATGCATGACGTAATGACGTCAAAACAAACCACCAGTCACGAGTTAGAAGTCTAAAACGAGAGTTTGTAAAGAGAAATGTGGGAGTAGCTTGAGTTTGTTGCCCAGCGCTGTTTGCTTGAACCGCGAGAGGCGTCTAAGCTTGCGCTACGTCTACGTCATACACGTCCAGTGTTACTCTTTCTCCGTAAGTCGACTTGCATAGGCCGTCTGCCGGAAGCTAGTTGCTTATTTCATTTTTTTATAATTTAGTAGGATTAACCCCTTGAGATGTATCATCTCGTTTTGAGGATGTCCTTACAATGAAACACAATTACAACTTAAAGAACATAACAAAATTACAATTAACAATACATAATTTTTTTTTTTAAAACAATATGAGCAACAGTACACAAAATACAACAACAATTTCAATGATAGCATGTGCAATCTACTTTAAAATAAAATGATAAAGATTGTTTAAAGGTACAATATGCAGGATTTTTCGCCACCAGGGGTCGCTAACCTCTTACAATAACAAAGTCGTATACTGATGACGTATATTCCGCATTAAGCGTAATTCTGGATCTTGTCGTGAATCTGATGGATCTTTTATGGATGAGTGAATACACTGATGTTTTTAACATGACTGTGGTGCGAAGCAGGAGCGATTGCTAGACGTATAACGTTACCAGCGCCACACGCAACACGAGTCCCGCGGATATAAAGGAATGAGGACATTTCATTCGACCGAACTACACGCAAGTGCTGAATTAATACTCACACGGGTCAGTTTATTAGACGAATGAAACTTGAGGTAACGCAGCGCTGATTCACTCGCTCTAACACACTATCACACTAAACTGCAGTTGAGTGTGTTGAATGTTGTTAGTTAGGTTGTTTGTTGGCTGTATGAGACTAAGTAAGCTAGAATAACATACAGATCATATTCTAACAGATCATATTCTAACATTTCATCATGTTGAACTAACGTTAAATAACATTGATTAGTTTTATGTACATTTGCTCACCTGTCTAATAAAGTACATGCAACACTCGCGTCTCTCAAGTCAAAGTTAGTCGCGGACGTGGAGCTCTCGGCATCTCACAGATGTTGATCTTCGTTTCACTCCTCTTTTTGTCTCAAAGTCTGCTTGCCATGGTCCATAATGCTTGATCAAAACAACAGCAGCGTGAGCGTCCTGCGAGGCATAACCCAGTTGTCAACGTCTGTCGCCATGGTTACTATCGCAGTACGGGGTCAAACCTGGTGGTAACCGGGGGTAACGCGGATATGACGTCATTGACTGGCGATATCCCAAACATTGGGGATATTGTAAGTAATCAACTAAACAAAATATATACCATTGGCCTAGTGGTTTTGGGATATTTTACTGCAAAAATCCTGCATATTGTACCTTTAAACAACCGAAGTGAAGTAATGGATCTAATATCTACAGGCAAATTATTCCAGTCTAATAGGGCTTTAAACCTGAATGCTCTCTTACCAATTGCTTTTTTTTACTCGAGGAACGAGAAAGTAAGTCTGGACAGAATGCCTCACTTGATGCTTTGAGGAAAAGAGTACAAAGTATTGTTGTAGATAACTAGGATAATCTATATAAATAAATTTAAATATAAATTGGAGCCAGTGAATCTGCCTTCTCGCATTCAAAGATGGCCACTGAAGTGCATCATATATATATATATACAGTGGTGAGTGGAAAAAGAACATCCTAAAACAAATCTGCAAATTCTATTATATGCCGAATTAAGTTAGACAAGATCAGATTTTAATGCATCTGATAAACCACATCATTTTAGTCAATAAAGCTTTAAATATGGATATTTTTCTTACACGATCGCATCGCTTCAGATTAGGGCAGCACGATATTGAAGAAAAAGGTGATATGCGATAACTCATTAAATAATGCGATTATTCGATATGCGATACGATAATGCTTAAAGTGTGTAAAATAAACTTAAATTATCTTTAAGTTAGTGCTGTCAAACGATTAAAATATTTAATCGCGATTAATCGCATTAATGTCATAGTTAACCTCGCGATTAATCACACATTTTTATCTATTCTAAATATCTCTTGATTTCTTTTTGTCCCATTTTTTTTTTCATTTTAATGCTCTTATCAACATGGAAAAGTGGATCGGCTTGCTTTGTGCAAATGTTTTTTTATTTGAAACAACATTGGCATACTGTGTTCAATTTCAAACTAACATTCTCACTTGGAGCAAATAATCTCTCACACAATGTAACACTGTCCATCAATAAAAGGGTGAAAGAAATACTGACGGGGTACTGATATTGACGAGGGGGCGGAGATTCGCATCAGCTGTGTGTGTGTGTGTGTGTGTGTGTGTGTGTGTGTGTGTGTGTGTGTGTGTGTGCGTGCGCTTGGCCATCAAGTGGTATTTCTGACTGGACGTGCTGCGATGATGATAGCTCAGTTCACAACGACAACACACACAGATCACTTTGGTCTTGTCAATGGAACCATTTGGCAACTTTTTAAAAGTAAACTTTCCATTCAGATTCTTATTGGCATCCATTTCGGCGTCTCGTGCTCGTCATCCACTCAAAACGTAACGTTAACCCAGCCTAATACTCTTTGGCCGGCTCGCAAGCCCAAACAAGTGTGTGCGCGTGCCTGTTGTTTTCGGTCTAGCTAGATCCGGTGTGGCGTTGTAGTTTAACTTTCAGACAGGACGAAGAATGCGCAGCGGCAAAAGTTTAACTATTTTGAACTCTGACCGTGGCGTGCGCGCCACTGCACTTGCGCTTTGGTTGACAAAGCAACAAAACGTCATTGAGCGGTCCAACTAAAGCCATTGAAATCATGATTGAAATGAATGGGTTTTATAGCGCAGCGCCGCGCATGCCGCATCCTGTTGCAAAAGCATGTGAAAAAAACTACAAAGTTTGCTTGGCCAAAAAGAACGTTAATCTCGCGATAAAAAAATTGATGCCGTTAAAATGGGTTTGCGTTTACGCCGTTAATAACGCGTTTAACTGACAGCCCTACTTTAAATTATATAACCTACATATGTGTTTCACATTCTTTTTGTGAAAAGAAAGCATCCCTACAGCTTCTGAAAGTGACCAGTGTTTCACTGTAGCGTAAGAAGTGTTATTTTAACATCAGTGTAAACCACAGGGTTCAGGGTTTCAGGTAGGCCTACATTAGGTTTATAATGTAAAATAATAATCAATAATAATCGGAATAATCAAATGTAAAAATTAAACACTGCTTAGTTTTCACTGTATGATTTAATTGATTCCTATTAAAGCTTCAAAAGTTATTCAGCCAAGAGCAGTGAGTGATTTTCTCTTTGTCTTTTGTTCATGACCCCAGTTATTGCAAGCTGTTGCGATTTATATACATTTGCGATATTTCGATAATTTCGATATATTGTGCAGCCTTCAGATGACCTTTGTAAACCCGCCAGAGCCGTGTCGAGCACTTTAATCATGAATTGATGCGCTTTGAAGGACTTCAAAAAAAAAATCCCCATTCACTCCCATTATAAAGCTTGAAAGAGCCAGGACATTTTTGAATATGACTTCAATTGTGTTTGTCTCTGAAGGAAGAATGTCGTATACACCGGGGATGGCTTCAGGGTGAGTAAATCGTGAGATAATTTTCATATTGGGTGAACTATCCCTTTCACTTAGGGTTGCCACCTTCAGTGTGGCAAAATAAGGGACACCCATTCTGCACGATTTGGGGAAAATGTCATATTTCGATTATTGAGGTTAATATTGCGATTGCGATATAATAAACAAATGGTTTCATGAGTCAACTTGTTTGGTTCTAAAGCAAATTCACACACAGATTAGTGATAATTCTGAAATGTGTATTTCGATTGGACAAAACAAAAATCTATGATTCTAATCATAATGTAACATTATTGTGAAATTGATTTCTTTATATTTGCTATTTGTATTATCCATACTGCAAAATCCTTATGTTTTTATTCAACTATGTGTGGGCCTTATGTGAAATACGGGACAAATCCCCGTCCCTTATTGATTTGATACAGGACGCATCATTTTACTTGTAAATACGGGATGATTCTGTATTTTAAGGGACGGGTGGCAACCCTACTTTCACTATAACCGCATCACATGCTGTGAAAACACTGTGTTCGTGACGTGTGTGTGCAGTTCATGCGTGAGATGGCGGACGCCTGGCAGATGACCATCAAGCTGAAGATGGGCTTGTTCTCGGAGACCGAGTCCGAGGCCGATCCTTTAGCGGCTTCAGAAGAAAGTCAACCACTGCCTCGTCCACCCAACGTCACACCGCATGCACTCTGGATCGAGGTCTGGATCTTTGCTTACTACTACTACTCTTAAAGCTAGGGTAGGCAGTTTTTGTCTATAAAGCTTTTTATTCAAATTAGTTTAAACTGTCTTTATATACCAATTAGGGCTGTTGGAACGAATTCCGAAATTCGAATATTAAAAAATTCAATACTATTCGAATGCTGAAGTTACTATTCGAATATTGCTTTTAAATGTTTTTTTGTTGTTGTTGTTGTTGTTTTTTACGCAATCTTGCCTTTCTTGCCGCCTTGGCTTACACGCATGTGAAAATGAAATGCTTTTGTTTCGTCTGATGAACAATAAAGTTTTTGAATCGTAATACAATTGTGCACGTTATCCACGCTGTATCATAATAACAATACTGTCAAAAATGGTAAATGTTTAACGACGCAAAAAACGCTTGTGAAGAGAAAAACGCAAATATCTCGGCGATAACGGATTCTGAGAGCACTGAGCTCGTTGGGACCGTCTAGTCGAACTGAAAAGAACGATATACGTTTCAGAATTTTTGGTGGTGTTTTCGCGGAGATATTAGTCGAAAACCATCCGAGGCGCTTCAACCATATTCAGCACGAATAAAATGTTTATTAGATGTCCCTCTAGTGGACAGAACGTGTAACAACAACCACATGCTATAGTGGCATTGGCGGTCCATAAGCCTGTGTAATGTAATTCAGAGTACTTTTGGTATATAAAGACAGTTTAAACAAATTTGGAAAAATGTTTTTTAGACAAAAACTGCCTACCCTAGCTTTAAGGTGATGATACACAGGTGAACATACAATACACAAACTTTTTGAGCAATGTTGCCGTCAACGGACAACCAGATGAGATCTAAATTATCCAGATAGAAATGTATTGCCCATTTTCAATGGGAAAGTGCCCAAGCAACAATCGCTCGGCAAGATTGCTCAAAGTTGCCCTGTGGAGCATCACCTTTATGATTTATGCAGAATATAGTATGCATACTGTATGTAAATAAAACTGACTTGACTTTACACAGTGCTTTTCACATTGTTCTTAAAGTCCCCCTGTGGTGAAAATCCAGCTTTTAATATTGTTCATGTGTCTGTGGTGTTTTTAATATGCTTTAAGACACACCATGTGTAAATTCATGTGTCATCAGCATTGCTGAGTATTTTCTGCTTAAAACTGCAGTGAAACAAAGACAGTCTCAAAACACGGTTTGAAATCGCTGGTGTTTTCAAGGGGAAAAAAAAGTTTAAATATGTAATTTTGGTGATCAAAGATAAGTTTTAAAGGATAAAAAAATGTTTCTACATTATTTAACATCACCCCCATTATAAAATTTAAATATATTTTATCAACACCAAATTTATACACTGAGAAATGAATATTATAAATCAAAAATTTGTTTTAAGTTGCATTTATTATATATTTTTTCCCTACTCACTATTATAATGTACTGTTAAACACTATTTATTTAATTGTAATACTTATATTAATCATTTTTATTTATTTTAATCTATCTTAGTAGATTAATAACTATTTTAATAAAAAAGTATTAATATATCTGATATCTATTTTATATATCACCCATTTTATGCACTAAAATTAATGAATATATTTAACAGTACATTATTATAGTTAGTATAGAAAAAATATAATGTAACTTAAAATAATTTAATAATATTAAAGAATTAGATTAAACATATATTTTATGTTATATATTTGAGTTTAATTTCATCATTTGTATTTAATAGAATAATAACTATTTTAATTACATTTTTATTTGTTTATTTATTTTACTTTGCTTATTTATTATTATTATTATTATTATTTCAACTGCTTTTTTTAAACCATTTTTCTGTAGACTTGGCTAGTTAAACATACAATGTAATGCATGTTTCTACCATTTGAATATACTATTTTATAAAAAGTATATACTATTTTTAGTATATACTAACAGTAGGCATTAAATCTACTGTTTAGTATACAGTAGACTATTTCATTTTAAAAGGAAACCCTCAAAGTGATCACATATCATCACGTGTGTGTGTGTGTGTGTGTGTGTGTGTGTGTGTGGGTGTAGTTTCTAGTGCAGAGATTTGAGATCGCGAAGTACTGCAGTGCAGATCAGGTGGAGATCTTCACGGTTCTCCTGCAGAAAGCCCTGTCCATCAGTGTCGGTGGACCCAAGAGCTGCCTGAACCGACACGTCGCCGCCATAGGACCCCGCTTCAGGTGAAACGCGTGTTTTACAGCATTTACACCATAAACTACAGGAGGCAACATTTGAAGTGGATCAACAAAGTTCATCAAAGTTGTCCTAAGACAAGACGGGTATTGTTCAAAATTCTTGTATTACTTTGATGAAAGGTTTTCATTCACTTCAAATGTTGACCACCGTATTATTTGAAACTAGCTTATATCTGTATGTGCACATATAAATCATAAATAGTCAAATTGCCATTAGGGCTGGGACGATATCTCCCGATTCGATACTATCCCGATACTTGGGTGCCGATACAATATGTATTGGGATTTTTTATTTTTTATTTTTTAAGAATTGCGATTCTACAAGTATTGCGATTATGATATTGCAATTTTTTTACTAGACCATCGGAAAAATTTAAATCATAAATTATACAGACTGTACATGATGTATAAGATGAGTCATATTTAAAAAAACTAACTTTTATTTCAGAAGCATCATTCAATACTACATTCTCTTGAATAAATTATTCAATAACAATTTAAGTCACTTGTCGCCGCCTAGTGGTGAAGCAATGTAATCGATAAATGTGTTATTTTAAGCACCAAGTTTCTATCAAAAGCTGATTTTGATCGCTATCGTATGTCTACATTATTCATATTTGAACTTACAATTATTATAGAAGTACTTAGATAAAAGTTTAAACTGTTTTATCACAGAAATAATGATACTATGAGGTTGAAAAGACTGTTGGTGAACCTGTTTCATGACAATCTCTCCGGGTCAGCGGCAACACAGCTTTGAATGTTGCGATATGATTTTGTTAAAGTTTAATAGATGAATTGAAAGATCGCGTGGGTGTTTGAATGGAGATCACAGTCTTTTAAAGATGAATCGTGCAGCTCTATTGTCCTCTCTCTCTCAGTATATGAGCAGCGCCAGGGCTTTCAGTGTGTTCAGTCTCACGTCTCTTCCACGCGTTCACTTGGGATATTACATCACTCAACACTCATAGATAACGACATATATTTCATCCTCTATGGGGACGAAAGTGGCTAACTTCTGTCAACCTCATCTACAAGTAAGCCATTGAATTAATATCGATTCTGGAATAAAAAAAAATCTATTTTAGAATCGTAAAAAAAAAAAAAAAAAAAAAAAAAAACGCAATAGCTAGGTGAAATCAATTTTTTTCCCTCCCAGCCCTAATTACCATCATATGAAGCTACGCACACACAGTGAGCGCATTTATCCCAGAACACATCACTGTTTTGATCGTTCGGTAATTATACGTCATAAAAGCCAACCAATCAGGTTAACACATCCCTGTGCCTTTAGGTTTGGTTTCTCCAGTTAAAAATGTTGTTAAAATGCCAATGTGAACGCTAGGGAGACCAGGACAAAAAATGTTACCCATGTCCACATATAAACATGTGGTATTGTTGTATATAACCTGCTAGTGTTGTAATTGTGTAATTAGGCTCCTGACTCTTGGTCTCACTCTTCTGCATGCTGATGTTGTGACCAATGCCACCATCCGTAATGTGCTGAGAGAGAAGATCTACTCCACAGCCTTTGATTACTTCAGGTATTATGAACATCCACACCAGCAGGGGAAATGTGTAGTTTCTCTTGCAGCAAACTGAGTGTGTGTGTGTGTGTGTTTCAGTGTGGCTCCACGATTCCCCACTCAGCCGGAGAAACGCCTGCGCGAAGACATCAGCATCATGATCAAGTTCTACGCGTGTTTGCTGTCGGATAAGAAATATCTCTCAGCCATTCAGCTCGTCCCACCAGGTAAACAAACATCTTTAGGGTGAACACCTGTCCCACTTTGCGTTGGACCGCACAGCATTTTCACACCTTGTCACGCACTTCGCATATTGAGAAAATGTCCCGCATTTCAAGAAAGAGAGTTTATCAAGAAAACGTGCATGAATTATTTTGCCTTTTTATGAAAGCATTTTATTTATTCTTTTTGCGGCTTAGTTTTTCACCTACATTTAACAGCGCTTCGTCAGAAGTGCAAATACAACAGGCGTTTTTTAAATTCTATCCAATGGTTGAAAGGAAAGGAGTAAACACGGTCACTGGTAGGTTGTGACAGCTGTCAATCAAATGTGGAGCGGTGATTCGTTCCATGTGTTCCCTGTCGGAAAACTAATGGATAATTCGGGAACATTTTAATTGAACAGAATTTATGAACTTGTTGCTTGCTGTGTTTGTTCTAATTCACATCCTTTCTAAAAATATGAAAGTTTTTGGTTTAATGGTTTAATATATAAGACTGTCAATGATCTAATTTCATGTTGTTTTATATTTTATTTGTTCATTGTTTATTTTGTTGGATATTAGTCGGACCTGGTCAGAACTGCTTGAAAAATAGTGATGCCGGCTGCGTTTGTGCTCAGTGATGTTGAATTTAAATGACGTTTAAAATAAAGACATGTTAGATTACATTGTGATGTAATGGTGTTTTCTAAAAGGGACTAAAGAACAAAGTATTTTTATCAGCTGAAAGGCAGAATACAAATGTTTTTATTAAGTTAGACATTATATAACAGTTTCAGGTAAACTACAGTTTTAGTGTTGGTAACATGTCCCACACAAACTTAGTAATCGTCCCACATTTGGATTGTTTGGTAGTGGTCACCCTTAACATCATCGAAGTTCATATGAGCGATCTTCAGCTCAAACCCACCTGACAGGCGTGATGTTATGGGTGTATTTGGGTGCTTTATTTTCACATGTCAAGTAGGGGTCACAAACAGACTTCTAATCACTCTTAAAACTAGACTTGATCAAGTGGTCCACAGCAGATGTCGTATTGGTCACACAAGTTTGCCCCATGGTTTTTACTGAAAGGTGAAGACCCAACTTTATGCATGTTTTGTTTTGTAAGATTCCCTTAATCTGTCAAACATATTTTATTGGATTGTCCTGGACTTAATACAAGCAGAATGCTCTTTAATGAAGTTACTTCACTTAAGGACATATTTAATGCCTGACACAGTTTTGGATTTTAATCATATTTTAATTTTAAAAATCATGTATAATATGACTTGTTGTTTTTGTATTTGTTTTTATTGTATTTATATGATATTTGTATTTTTCTAATTTAAATTTTGCCATGAAAATAGCTTTGATTGCTGACACGGTATTAAATAAAGTAATCTGAATCAAGTAGGGGTGTAATAACAATACATCAATATGGATCGATGCATCAATCAAACGTCTAACGACACGATGCACGTTCGTGTTATATATTTTGGTTGCATTTGTGAGTTAATAAAACTTTAACTGGTTGTGTAAACTTGGCACATAATTTCGAAATATTGATAAATCAATGGATATAGCCCTGAATCGAATCAAATCGTAATCGTATCGCAAAATTCTTTGAGGTATCTGCAAATATCGTATCGCTGGCTGAGAGAATCGATATCGTATCGTATCGTATCGTGATGAACTGTCCGATTTACACCCCTAATGTCAAGCAGCTTCAGTCCTGCATCCTTATCTTTTAAGGGTGTGTTCACACTTATGTGTTTGGTTGGATTAAAACGAACCCTGGTGCGATTGTTCTGTTAGTTTGTTTGTGCTGCTTGTGCTATGCTGGTGAGGTTGTCTGGCTCATTTGTGTTTAGATAAACCTCTGTTGTTCGTCATTGTCCCAGCTATATTGGTTTTTTTGTGCATGTCCAAAAAATGTTTGTTATATGGACTGACAGTTTGGCTTGTGTGTTGGTGTTGTTGTTGATATTGACCAATTATTCTATTTTATATGTTGGTTTATATATATATATATATGCATTCATATTAACCTGTATGTACTATTTCAATCCTTTTTTTTTTTTTTGGTGTGACATATTAAGATCTGTCCAGGGACAGCAGATGTTAAATAGCCTTTTG
Source organism: Meda fulgida (assembly GCA_030578275.1). Taxonomy (NCBI): domain Eukaryota; kingdom Metazoa; phylum Chordata; class Actinopteri; order Cypriniformes; family Leuciscidae; genus Meda; species Meda fulgida. Next base: position 32,382,918 of record CM060623.1, read on the forward strand.
GATAATTCTGGCACACTATACATTTATTTATGTATTATTAGTGTGCATTGTCCCTGTTAAATAAACCTGAAAATAAATAAATAAAATAGTGCGGTTCGGTTGAATAAGTGAACGCTGCCATCTGACCCGCTGAAAAGATGGGTCTCGGTCCACTTCCAAATTAACTCTGGTGCGGTTCTAATGAAATAATTCGGGTCAGTCCAGGAACACCATCGATTCACACTGGAATCTGATATTGGCCACATTTAAAACAATAATGTGAACAGCTATGTGAAAAAATCTTGAGTTGAGCACTAAGACTCGCAGTGTGAACGCACATGTAAACGGACCAAAAACAGGACATGATGTCACAAGATGCAACCCTAAAAAGGACAGAATGCTCAAATATACCTGTTTTTTCTCATCATAGTTGTGATGGTTAAAAATGTTGTCCTGGTCTGCTTAGCATTCACATTGGCATTTTATTTATTTGTTTGGTCCGGACCAAACAAACCAAGCGAACCGAACTACAAGTGTGAACATAACCTAAATAAAACTATTTAAACTTTAATAATTATTATACATGCAGTTTTTAGGAGCTCATATGAATTGAGAGACTAAATGGAATATTTGTTTATTTACAAACTCATTTGTCACATGACGGGATCATTTAAGATGAATAGAGGTAAAAAGGTAATGAAAAATAATAAAAAATTGATGAAAAAGAAACATTGGCCAGTTACAAGACCTGAAATATACACTTTATAAAGTTAATGGACGTGTTATTTGTTCATTACCCATAAACCCTGTGTTTGCTCAGACCCTCAGGACGTGTCTGTGAACAGTCTGTCTGTCATGGCCGTGACGGACTCGAGGAACAATCTAGACGCGGCTGTGGGATCCAGACAACAGGCCAATCAGGGCTGGATCAACACATACCCACTGTCCAGCGGAGTCTCCACACTCTCCAAGAAATCAGGTACACACACGCTCACACACACACTCACACACATGCTGGCTCACTCACTCACTCACTCACTTACACACACTCTCACTCACACACTCACACACACGCTGGCTCGCTCACTCACTCACTCACTCTCACGGTCGCTCACTCACACACACTCACACTCACTCACTCACTTACTCACCTACACACACTCTCACTCACACACTCACACACACGCTGGCTCACTCACGCTCGCTCGCTCACTCTCACTCACACACTCAATCACTCACTCACTCGCTCACGCTCACTCACTCTCACGCTCGCTCACTCACACACACTCACACTCACACACTCACTTACTCACTTACACACACTCTCACTCACACACTCACACACGCGCTGGCTCACTCACTCTCACGCTCGCTCACACACACTCTCACTCTCACACACACTCTCACTCTCACACACACTCTCACTCTCACACACACTCTCACTCACACACTCAATCACTCGCTCACTCACTCACACGCTCACTCACTCACACGCTCACTCACACACACGCTCACACGCGCTCACACACGCTCACACGCTCACTCACACACACGCTCACACGCTCACTCACACTCAGTCACTCACACACACTCTCACTCACACACTCACTCACACACTCAATCACTCACTCGCTCACGCTCGCTCACTCACACACACTCACACGCGCTCACACACACGCTCACTCACTCACACGCTCACTCACACACACACACTCACACGCGCTCACACACACGCTCACTCGCACACACTCACTCACTCACTCACTCACTCACTCACTCACTCACACACACACTCACACACACACATGTTGGTGCAACTACATTATGAGGACTCTCCATATGAGTATTGGTTTTTATACTGTACAAACTGTATAATCTATCCCCTTACACTACCCCTAAACCTACCCATCACACACACACACACACACACACACACACACACTAACCCTACCCCTAAACCTACCCATCACACACACACACACTAACCCTACCCCTAAACCTACCCATCACACACACACACTAACCCTACCCCTAAACCTACCCATCACACACACACACACACACACACACTAACCCTACCCCTAAACCTACCCATCACACACACACACACACACACACTAACCCTACCCCTAAACCTACCCATCACAGGAAACATTCTGCATTTTTAATAAAACATTTTTAAGCTATTTGAATTGAGGACTCATGAAATGTCCTCATAAACCACGTTTAAGTTGTAATGCGCATGTCATTAAACAAATTTGTGTCCTCATAAATCACATTAACAAGCACACACACACACACACACACAGACTCATCATTTATTTCTCTTTCTGATTTGATGTTTTAGGTTCTAATTTTTAAATGTCTAATTTGAAAAAAAAAATTATTAGTAAAAATGTTTGAGCTTCTAGATTCCAGCTCAACCAACTCCACCATTTCACATGTGTGTTGCACGCTTGTTGCTGTTCCTTCACTATCCATTTTTGTAAATAAATTCATACACATATATTGGGCTTATTTGTCTTCAAAACTCATTTCTAGCATGTACCTTTGAAAAGGAGTTTAATGCCCAGTGCACATTCTACGATTTTGACCCTTCCCAGATGAAAGATGGCCAATCGTGTCATAAATTTAGCCTGATCATATCACAGTGTGTTTGTTTCCCACGGCGATCTATAGTATGAGCAAATAAAAATTCAACATGAAAAATATTACCTTGAGCTCCATTTGTAAAATTGCCACGCTTCTTCATCATATGATATTACATACTTGGATATTGAACACTTTTGCAGGTCTGTCAAAGAAAACGAACAGAGGAACGCAGTTGCACAAATACTTCATGAAGCGCAGAACGCTCCTGCTGGCCCTGCTGGTGAGATTAGAGGGATATAATGAATGTCTCTTTACTACAGATATCATGACTTCTAGTAGTACGTTTTTAATTAGTATATGATTAAACCAATGATATTTCTGGTTGACAGGCCAGTGAGGTGGAGCGTCTGACCACCTGGTACAATCCTCTGGGCAGCCAGGAGCTCCAGATATCAGCAGAACAGTCTGTGGAAACCAGCATCGCCAACTGGAGGTCCAAATACATCAGCCTGACTGAGAAACAGTGGAAGGACAACGTTAATCTAGCGTGGAGCATCGCGCCGTATCTCGCCCTTCAGCTGCCAGCCAGGTGAGACACCGTATGCATGATGTTTGCATTTAGATTTGATGCATTTGGTGATGGATTTCATATTTTATGCACTTTTATATTTGATGCATTTGGTGATGGATTTTATATTTTATGCACTTTTATATTTGATGCATTTGGTGATGGATTTTATATTTGATGCACTTTTATATTTGATGCATTTGGTGATGGATTTTATATTTTATGCATTTGGTGATGGATTTTATATTTTATGCACTTTTATATTTGATGCATTTGGTGATGGATTTTATATTTTATGCATTTGGTGATGGATTTTATATTTTATGCACTTTTATATTTGATGCATTTGGTGATGGATTTTATATTTTATGCATTTGGTGATGGATTTTATATTTTATGCACTTTTATATTTGATGCATTTGGTGATGGATTTTATATTTTATGCATTTGGTGATGGTTTTTATATTTTATGCATTTTATATTTTATGCATTTGGGGATAGATTTGATTTTTTTATGCATTTTATATTTTATGCATTTGGTGATGGATTTTATATTTTATGCACTTGGTGATGGATTTTATATTTTATGCACTTGGTGATGGATTTTATGCATTTGGTGATGGATTTTATATTTTATGCATTTTGGTGACTCGCATGGCATTCAAGATCTACATGCATCTGGTCATGCATTCCCTGAAAATCAAACCCATGATTGTGGCAGAGCTCCAGGAATGAATGCATTACTCTAATAATATGAAATGGTACTGAAAGTGATATTTTCCAGGTTCAAGAACACCGAAGCCATTTTCTCAGAAGTGACTCGCTTGGTTCGGTTGGATCCGGGAGCGGTCAGTGACGTTCCTGAGGCTGTGAAGGTGAACATCCAGAATCCTACAGAACCAAATGATGAAATGAACGAGTAATAGACCTCAGTCGGGTAGACGCCATTTAATTTAATTTGACGTGAGGTACAGAACTACAGTTTCTTCAATATGTTGTATTGTCTAGGGTCTTATTTTCACAGCCTGTGTTTCCTGGAGTTTTTGTCCTCTGGATATTTCTGAAATATAAATTAAGATGAACTACTTAAGGTGATAAAAAGGAGTGTGCAATATTGACTAAAATGATATCTCAATATAAAATAATTGAAACCTAAAACTAATATTGATATTTAGAAATTATTTAAGAGATAAAAGAAATGAAAACCGCCAGTAGGTGGCAGCAAGTCACTGTTAACGAGTCATTTAAGTTTCAACCGATTCATTCAAAAGGCCAGTTCACTCAGAAACTAAGCATTTGGCTCTCTTAATGAGTGAGTCATTGAATGAGTCATTGAATCATTTATTCAACCGATTCGATCATTCACCGCTGTGTTGCTCAGAGATGCAAAACAGTCCTGTGGTTTTGTTTGGAACTGTTTTCATTGGCTGAATAGAGCAAAAACAGGCAATATTGTGTCTAAACGTCATTTTATATTTACTGTTGTATAAAATGAAAATCACGTTTGTAATCATGCTGATATTTGGAGAAAAACAGCACTCTTTGTGTGATATTAATTAACTATATTCAATTATATAAATATAAAAGTCAGAGGTATTTTTGTCTCCATATCTTAAATATTGAGGGAATTCTAAATGTATTTTAATAGTAAATTACGCAGTGTAAGTGTGCTAGCTGTGTTTTTGTAAAGTGAGGGACATACTTGATAATGTCAGATCACATATTGTTAAAACAACAATCATGATATTATCGCACACCCCACTAAACACTTCTCTCTTATGCATTCATATACATTTTAACCTAAAATCTTGCTTTTGATAAACAGTAAATACAAGTTCATGGACGTGTTATTTGTTCACTACTGATAAGCATTGTGCTCCCTCAAAAATACTGACAGTTTGTTTTATCAGATCTTGCGTCTGCACTGGTAACTGAATGTGTGTGTCTGTGTGTGTGTCTGTGTGTGTGTGTGTGTGTGTGTGTTTCCCGCTGCAGTTCTTGGTGACGTGGCACACGATAGATGCCGATTCTCCTGAGTTGAGTCACATCTTGTGTTGGGCTCCGGCTGATCCTCCCACGGGCCTGTCGTATTTCTCCAGCATGTATCCGCCACATCCGCTGACCGCACAATACGCCGTCAAAGTCCTGCGCTCCTTCCCTCCTGTACGCCATCATCATCACACTCTCGTTTCTTTATAGCTCTTTATCTTGGGTCATTTTGTGTCTGTTATTAATGTATGTTTTACTCTGGTTCAACAGGATGCTATTCTGTTTTACATCCCACAAATTGTTCAGGCTCTCCGTTATGACAAGGTATAGTGTGTATGAAATTTATTAAAGTAAAAGTGCCCCTATTATGCTAATTTAAAGGTTCCTAGTTTTGTTTTGGCGTCTCCTACAGTAGATTCACATGCATCCAAGGTCAAACACTTTAATTTCCTCATAATATCCACTGCAGCATCAGCTCTTTTCTCTCAGTGTCTGAAACGCTTCAAGGATTCAGTCTCGCTAAGCCCCGCCTCTCTGAGAGCTGCTCTGCTGTGATTGGTCAGAAAGCAAACGCTCATTATCATATCTGAATCTCAGCTCTTGATACTCAGAGATACGAACAGTAACGATGGCGTGTTTTACCGTATCAATCTCATCAGTGGATTTGCTTTGTCAGCAGAAAACAGCGTCTTCTCGACATGAACAACACGAACCAAACTCTTCAGTCTCAGATACACTACAGTGTTTGAGGGCGGAGCTAAGAGACGCTGTTCAGCCAATCAAGACCAGAGGCTGGCATTATGCAAATTAGTTACAAACCTACGCAGGTTCAGCGACTCATTTCAGTTCAGATTCACTTCTTTCTTTTAAGAGACAAAAACTCTTTATCTGCACTGAAACTTTGCAGAGCTTCTACATTCACACACAGCTCTATTACACACTACATGAAAGGTCACATCTGAAAATGCATAATACGGGCACTTTTTTTCCATTATTGTCGTCATTACTTGAAAAGCAAAGTTAGATTTTTAAAGGTATAAATCAAGTTGCATGCATCATTTTAATATTTTGCAAAAGTATAAATGTTTTTTTAATTTTTTGAATTTATTAAAGGATAGCCTCTTGAGATGCATCATCTCATTTTCAAGAGAGCCCTATGTTGTATATCCCCATTTTTTTCTCCCTGACATGTTGATGTGTGTGTGTGTGTGTGTAGATGGGGTACGTGAGAGAATACATCCTGTGGGCGGCACAGAAGTCTCAGCTTCTGGCACATCAGTTCATCTGGAACATGAAGACCAACATCTACACCGACGAGGAGGGACACCAGAAGGACCGTAAGTCATAGGTGGAGTTTGACATTCGAGCCGGGGGGGGGGGGCAAAAAAAATAAAATCATTGTAGCAGCTGGGACCTGCATGGCCTATCAATTGGGGAACTCCGCACTAGCACATATGGACAAAACAAACATGCTAAATAAACATTTATTTTTAACGTAAGAAAAAACAGTACAACAATACAATCATATTTGTAAACAGGTAGAACTTAATAAACATCCTCTTGACTTCGCATCGCATCTTCGTTCGGACACAGTTAGGATCAATGAAATGCAATGCACTTTTGCACTGTTAAAATATTATCTTCAACCAAAACGAAAAGATTTTTAAAGTTTTTCTTTCCTTTTTTCAAAACACATTGTGGCAATGATAGTGATTAACAAACAAGTTATTTCGCATTTTGTTGTACTTCATGAAACATTTTAAACATTTTGAGAGGGAAAAATGAGCAGTCACTAAATACTCTCCACTTTTGAAACGGGAATTATTGATTGATTCACTTCCGTTGCAAAGATCATTAGTTATTAACTTAGGCTTTAACTGAAAACAGAAAACTTCAGCAATTTTTATTCTGTGTGTTTTTCTCTAGCGGACATCGGGGAGCTTCTGGAGCATTTGGTTGAAGAGATCATCGGGTCTCTCTCGGGTCCAGCTAAAGATTTCTACCAGCGCGAGTTTGACTTCTTCAACAAGATCACCAACGTCTCCGCCATTATAAAGTAATAGAAACCTGCCGTCAGCATCTGTTTGTGTTCCGGCCATTTGATTATTTTTCCCAAAATGCTAGTTAATGTTATCACATTGGAATAAAACTTACTGCCTTTGCTCACACAGGGTTTAACAACTTTCCCCCCAAAAATATTTGCATAATTTTAATGATTTTTTGGGATGTTTTCCCCTCACCTTGTTAAACTTGTGTTGTTCCGGGTCAAAAATGACTGGCCTACAAAAAATTGCTTGCAAGTTTATTTATATAGCACATTTCATACACTGGTAATTCAAAGTGCTTTACATAGAAAGGATTTTAAATAATCACAAAATGAAAGCAAGCTAAATGGTTAAAATGGTTATAAAAGGAATTAAAAGAGTGAAAAGATGATACATAGATAAACTTCTCATTTGGCAAAATATTAAGTCTCTCATTATGCTATATTATAACCAAATGTAGGATTCAATCTTTGTATCAACTTGTGTTCTTTCAGTTACCATAGGTTATATATATATATATATATATTTATTTGTAACTGATTGATCGTAGGCCTCAATGATCTGAGCTGATGCTCCTCAGTTTTGATGAGAATACGCTTAACTTCATTTCACTTAAAAACTGAGGTACATCAAGTCAGATCATTGTGCCTACGATCAATCAGTTACAAATAAATATATATATATATAACCTATGGTAACTGAAAGAACACAAGTTGATACAAAGATTGAATTCAACATTTGGTGATTAATATATTATAATGAGAGACATATAAGCAATTTTCTGTTGGCGAGTCATTTTTTAACCAGGAACACCAAATTTGGTTAATTTTCAACAGCACAAGGGTTAAATAGGACTTTAAGATGAATTCTATAGATTTTGTGTGGGTTTTATGTAATTTTTTGTTTTTGTAATTGTTGCTTGTGTTGGTTTGTTGAGACTTTCCCTAAAGACAATTTTCTACTAGACAACAAAGCTTTTGATTTTGAAAGCATGTCTAACATCACTGAAGTGATGAACTCCTGTTTTAGTCTTGAGATTGCACTAATTTTCCATTCTTATCTCACGTGTGAATCTGAGATCTTCTCTGTTCCTCTGCTCATATTTCAGGCCCATTCCTAAAGGAGACGAGCGGAAGAGAGCGTGTCTGCGAGCGCTGTCTGATATCAAAGTCCAGCCAGGTTTCAATCTCTTCATTATCAGATCACTCTTTGTTCTTGGCTGATATTACAACCACTTTTAGTTACAAAACCATTCATTTGATGTTTCTCAGGCTGTTATCTGCCCAGTAACCCTGAGGCCATAGTCCTAGACATTGACTACAAATCTGGAACGCCAATGCAAAGGTACAATCCCCACTGAAAGTGCCCTTATTATTATTCACATGCATCCAATGTCAAAACACTTTAATTTCCTCATAATATCCACTGCAGCATCAGCTCTTTTCTCTCAGTGTCTGAAACGCTTCAAGGATTCAGTCTCGCTAAGCCCCGCCTCTCTGAGAGCTGCTCTGCTGTGATTGGTCAGAATCCAAACGCTCATTATCATATCTGAATCTCAGCTCTTGATACTCAGTGATACGAACAGTAACGATGGCGTGTTTTACCGTATCAATCTCATCAGTGGATTTGCTTTGTCAGCAGAAAACAGCGTCTTCTCGACATGAACAACACGAACCAAACTCTTCAGTCTCAGATACAGTACAGTGTTTGAGGGCGGAGCTAAGAGACGCTGTTCAGCCAATCAAGACCAGAGGCTGGCATTATGCAAATGAGTTACAAACCTACTCAGGTTCAGCGGGACGAGAGACTGAATTACTGACGACTCGTTTCAGTTCAGATTCACTTCTTTCTTTTAGGAGACAAAAACGCATTTACCTGCACTGAGCTTTTACATTCACACACAGCTCTATTGATTTAAACCACTACATGAAAGATAATATCCCAAAAAGTATAATAGGTGCACTTGAACAATGTCATACAGCATCTACAAAAGCATCACGCGTGTTAAAGGGCACCTATTATGGAATTTTGAAAATTACCACTTTCATGTAGTGTGTAACATAGATCTAAGTGAACAAAAACATCCTGCAAAGTTTTATATATGAAAGTTCACCGTAAAAAAAGTTATTGTTTCTCAAAAGTATGAGTCGACTCTGAGTCAATTTAATGAATCGTTTTTCCCTTTTCGTTGTGACATCAAGACGAAAAATCATCAAATTGGCCACGCCCACTCATTGCGCACACACACATCAGGGAAAACCTGAAAACATCATGTCGACAACAAGACGCTGTGTTCTGAAGTGCGAATCAAAAGCCCAGGACGAGCATGAAGAATCAGTGGCTAGAGTTTATATTTAACTACAGCACACAAGTATAGCCGAACCTTGTGCTGTATTCACGTCGCTTTAATGACGATTACTTCACAAACATAAATGCTTCAAGTGTGGATTCGTGAGCCGGTTGATACTGAAGGAAGGTTCAGTGCCAAGTTTATTAGGATCAGCTTCCTCTGAATCACAGCCTGTAAGTCCTCTGACCAATCACCGCAGAGTAGCTCACGCATAGGAGGCGCTTGGAGAAATGACTCGTTGAACGAATCATTTGGGAGTCGGTGAGCAAATCAGGTAACAATAAATGCATATTATAAGACAACTAAAGTGTTTTTTGTCATTGCATGCATGTAAAACTGTTGTTGGGGACTCCCAAAACAATATTAGGAACATTTTAAATGCCATAATAAGTGCGCTTTAATCACGTGTCTGTGTTTTCCCTCTCAGTGCCGCCAAAGCGCCGTATCTGGCCAAGTTCAAGGTGAAACGCTGTGGAGTGAGTGAACTCGAGAAAGAAGGTATGCAAACCATTAATGCACAAACATAATTCTTTCATTCCTGAAGCAAACAGAAAATATGTTTGAAAATATGAAATCCCAAATATAAAAAGAGAAGGAGAGAGAGATTGATAGTTTTTTCAAGATTCATTGATGAATAAAACATAAAAAAGAACAGCATTTAATCGATTTAACAGCACTAATTACTATCACAGATTCCAAAAAAATATTAAGCAGCACAACAGTTTTCAACATTGATAATAACGGAGAATCAAATCAGCATATTAGAGTGATTTCTGAAGGATCATGTGACACTAAAAACTGGAGTAATGATGCTGAATTATTTTAATTGTCTACTGTATTTGAACAATATAAAGCATTATATATGACATTTTTACAGTTTGATTTATGCCAAAATAAATGATTTTGTCAGATACCATACATGAATGAGTGAACATTTATATAAAAAGGTATGTAGAATGTAATGATTTTTTCTGGCTTGAGTGCATGAATGACATAACGGATAAAATAATAATTTTGGAAATTGAAGATGAAAGTCTGAGGGATAATGGTGCCTTTCAAGCACGCCAACGCATGAAGTATGACGACGCGCTCCTCTTACACTCGCGCGTGTGTGTGTGTGTGTGTGTGTGTGTGTAGGTTTATTGTGTCGCTCGGACTCGCTGGATGAAGCTCAAAGTGGAGAAGACACACAGAAGATCTGCTGGCAGGCGGCCATCTTTAAAGTAGGAGACGACTGCAGACAGGTAAGAGTCTCGTACTGATGTGCTTTATTAGTTTACATTTCTGCCATGAAATATGAATGGATGAGCCAACGACTCAAAGCCGTAGTAAAAAAGATGATATATACAGTATTCTCACATCATTATACTTAAGCACAATCACATACAGGGGAATTAACTATAATAGTTTGTGAAATTGATTGTTTATTGAACATTGGCTTCTTTAAAAAAAAAATAAAAAAAAATTCTGTTGCACTTCACATTTTATACCCATTAAAACCACTAACACGCTTTTTAAAAATATATATTATTTAGATTGCTTTATTGGCGTAACACGTGTTACAATGTTGTCAAAGCAAAAATTATAAATAGAACAGAACACAAACATATAATATAGATCAACATATTTAAACTGTAGATTTTTTAAAAATATTAACAAATGGATTGAATTTAAATATGCATTGTAAATCACATTTGACAGATGTTATATATTTAAGTGGAAAAAGTTTGGTTTAGTGCTTCAATTTTTTTGTCTCTCTTTCCTTTTTCTAATTCCCTCCGTCCAGGACATGTTGGCCTTGCAGATCATCGGCCTGTTTAAGAACATTTTCCAGCTGGTGGGACTCGACCTGTTTGTTTTTCCGTATAGGGTGGTAGCGACGGCACCTGGGGTGAGTTATTTTTTTATTTGTATTATTTTTTTTTAATTTAAATAAAAATAAAATTCTATTTATTTTAGAATATGTGAAAAAATATGTGTATTTATTTAAATTAAATGTATTTTTATTTTATTTTTTTATTTTTAATGTCAAAATGAATAAATTATTTTTTATAAATGATTTAAAATCTTGTTTTTTCTTTCACACCAGTCAGTTTTTCCCCAGTGATTTTCAGTTGCAGTCGTTTTGTTTTGATTTTAAGCAGGTTTATTACTTTGGTAATACTTCAGATTCATAGTGAAGAACTGAACCGCTGCAGTCCCCGGGGCCTCATGTACAAAGACTTGCGTTGAATTCATACTAAAACATTGCGTACAAACAAAGCTGTAAATGTGCGTACGCACAAAAAAAAACAGATGTATGAATCTCTGCGTACGAAGGATCCCACGCATATTCTCTTTGTACATCCCAGTTAACGTAAAAATGAGCGCACATGCACGAGCACAACCCCACCCAGTCTCCTCCCTTAATTAAATACATTTAAATATGGTAATGAGTCCACTTTGGCAAAAGAAAGGAGTAAGAAAATGGCTAAAGCAAGCGGCAAGAAGCGAAACTTTACAGAAAGTGAATCGGAGGTGCTACTAGGAGGTAGAAACGAGAGAAAAAAATAATTGGAACTTTGTCCTCCGGAATTAATAACAAAAGGAAAAATATGAGTGGGAGAGTTTGGCTGATGCCGTCAATGCGGTGGGATCTGAAAGTCGCACTGTAAATGACCTTAAAAAGAAATGGTCTGATATAAAGGTGGACGTTAAATGGAGAAAGTGTGGGCAGAACAGGCAGTGGTAAAGGGGTCGATGAACTTACACCACAACAGAGAGTTGCCTCAATTATGGGTGACACTTTCCTCTCTGGAGCAGTATCTGCTGCTGTGGGAGACTCGGATTTACTGCAGGACTGCCACGAAGGTAACCAATATTATCTGCACATTTATTGAATGGAAATGTTTCCGATTCACATATGCAAATTCTTCTTCAGATGGCGCCTTTATAGCAATGTGTGTGTCGATGTGCAGTCGATCGCTCCGATTACAGTAGGAAAACCGGCTATTTTCATGTTTGGCTGGTCAACTGCATCATATGGGAACCTTATACCTGGTAGACATGCGGATGATCCCGACCCATTCCGCTGGCATTGCGCGGCTCAAAGACGACTGGCTTATTCCTGAGCGGTCTGCCAGTTCCCTTGGGAAAGAACCAGTTGCCAGGAAACCAAGTGTTGTCAGCACCTGAAGGGAACGGCTCCTCGCCGTCTCTCTCTCTCGATTCGGACCCGACTCAGGACAGAGCTCCAAGAGGATAGCCCTTGGAAATCTGAAACGGCTTAGCCAGTCATCATCCTGGGCCAGAAAATCATTGTGGTCCCTAAAAACTCGTTCTCTTCGGATTCTGCCAAGCAATGTCCTCTAATAAGGCCAAAGCTGCCATTGCCATAGACTAAGGGTTGTATCAATTTGCATATGCTTTTATATGTTCTTACTTAATTGCATAGTTGATAGAATATTCCCATAAGGCTCGCGTGAGAATATATGTAAATTATTTTATAAATTACAAATTAATAGCAATGCTTCCCACAGGTGGTAGTGCAATAGACTTGTAGAACAATTCGTTGTGTAATGTTTGCAACTTAACTTCATTGCCTGTAAGAGTCACCAACGGACAAAAACTGTGAGAAATGTACGTACGCCAGACATGAAATTGGCGTGGAGGAACGCACATTCTCACGTTAATTTCACTGTTAGTACATCCGACCGTGAGCGTGAAAGCTGGCGTACGCAAAGTTTTTGTGCGTACGCAAGATTGATACATGAGGCCCCTGGTCTGTTCTGGTCTAAACCAATCCCACTGCAAACACACAGCCAGACACGATCTGTCATCTTTAACTGACCATCTTTATATGGCTAAACTTACACAACTACTAAAATAAGACATCCGACAGTCTGTTTATTGATTGTAAATCTCACATGATCATTACCTGAAGGGACAAACACACACATCTCACTCCCTGTTTTGCATATTAATTCCCTTTATTATGATCGTTTATGTTTGTTTGCCGTTCCTGATCTGATTTACAGTGAACGAGAGAGAAATGACTTTCACCAAAGGTCAATCCGCAAGTTTGATGCTCTTGTTTCGAGTTGGCTAGTAGTGTGACACCAGCAGTTTTGGATTTTTCACATTGAAGATCTTCTCTTGTGGCTGTATGTAGGACTGGGGCGGAGTATTAGCACCATCCCGCCCGCCCACACAATACATCCTGCGCTCACACAAGCGCACACAAGCGCACACACAAGCGCACACACAAGCGCACACACAAGCGCACACACAAGCGCACACACAAGCGCACACACAAGCGCACACACAAGCGCACACACAAGCGCACACACGAGCGCACACAAGAGCGCACACAAGAGCGCACACAAGCGCGCACAAGCGCACACACAAGCGCACACACAAGCGCACACACAAGCGCACACACAAGCGCGCACACAAGAGCGCACACAAGAGCGCGCACAAGCGCACACAAGCGCACACACAAGGGCACACACAAGCGCGCACAAGCGCACACACAAGCGCACACAAGCGCACACAAACGCACACAAGCGCACACACAAGCGCACAAGTCAGGACCCCCCTATCTGAGGGTTGTCCACCCTAAAATATCAATAAAATATGTGTATTGTAAATAATATAATTGCTATTGAGAAATGTTATGTTTATTGTCCCTCCCAACATTTAGATGAAATTTTCGCCCCTGGGTCACGTGACCGCGGTAATGCGGTAACTGTCCCAGCCCTAGCTGTATGTTTTTAGGGTACAGTCCTGTGTTTGTCCCGCAGTGTGGCGTTATCGAGTGCATCCCAGACTGCAAGTCCAGAGATCAGCTGGGACGACAGACGGATTTCGGGATGTACGATTATTTCCGTAACCAGTACGGAGACGAATCCACTCTGGCCTTCCAGAAGGTGAGAAAAGCCTCGTATCTCCTGTTACTGAACTCTGTTTCTGTCAGTGTTTCTCAATCAGGAGTCCTGCGTCCACTAGAGGGCATTAGCACACTCACTCATTAAAATCATACAAACGCACTGTAAAACGTAATTATTTCTTATTTTAATTTTATTTCTATTTTTTCCATTTCTTTCTCTTTTTTTTTGTTCATGTGTTGTTTTTTATGTATTTGTTTGTTTGTTTTTTTGGAGATCCAGGATTCCTACAGTCTTGGAAAACCTGGCAAAAATGGA
>CM060623.1:32402623-32610123 GCA_030578275.1 Meda fulgida
GTTTCGCTATGCCGAGACGACGCTGTTTTTCACTGCAAAGGCAAAAAAACAAACATTCAATGGCCTTCCAGTAGTGACGCCATAAAGACACAGGAACTACAACAGTGTAGAAAACAGGAGCTGCAGCAATGAACCGAATGAGGAACAATAAAGTCATGTAAATGTATTCTATCAAACCCCCAAAATTATGAGCTAGTAAATGAGCATATTATGAGCACTTTAAATAGGCCATTATTATAATTATTATTATTTCCTTTCTTAAAGTCTTGATGTTGTTTTCGGGCCTCACTAGAACAGGTTTTATGCTTTATTTCCTCATATCCTCCATTGTTGCGGCTCCTCTCTTCTCAGTCTGTCAGTAACTCTGTTCACTTCCTGTCTCTGTGAAGCCCCTCCTTCTGAAAAGCACGCTGTGCTCTGATTGGTCGGCTGGATCAGTGTGTTGTGATTGGTCGGCTGGATCAGTGTGTTGTGATTGGTCCAGCACTTCAAGTGTGTTTGGGAAATGTCCCGCCCCTTACCATAACCGCCAGTTTAACACACTGTTAACTAACTCAACCAGGCCCCGCCCCTTTATTCTGCATATTAATTATATAAATGAGGAATAATTTGATGAGTTTGTTCCCGGAAGAAACTCAAGACTACACTGGAGGCGTTTCAGGAGTTCAGAAACACTGATGCTGATATAGAGAAGAACTCCTGCTGGAGGGACTTTGAAATCTTTTTAATGCTCAAACAGCAACATTACACACTAAAGAAAGATCAACATGTAAATGTCCTGTGTAATAAATAGTGCATGAATTACATGAAATGTGTTTTTATTTGTTCCAGGAGCAAAACGTATGACATGATCCAGTACTATCAGAACCAGATCCCTTACTGAAGGCCAGAGAAGTGTGTGTGTGTGTGTGTGTGTGAGTGTGTGTGTGTGTGCGCTCTCTCCTCTCACTGATGCTATATCACACTGCTGTCACAGTCTGGTGTGTTTGTGCACTTCATACCCCTGAGATGAGTTTGCATGGATTGATACACACTTATATCAGCACTTATGAGACCTTTCTTCACTCGATGAACTTTCTGCTGCATGATGATTTAAATTATACTTGATTTTAAAGTAAATTTTGTACCATTTTTAGTTTTATTTGATGTGATTTTGTTTATGGCCTTTAATAGTTTCCAGACAAATCATGTCGTTATTAAACAGCAGATGTTTTTATGGATGTGGACGGTCAGGACTAGAGACAAATGTAAAATTTTAGAGGTTTTTAGATTTGCACACAATATTGATTGATTATATTTATAGTTGAAATGTTTGCTCTCCTGTGAATCTTGATTTCTTTGCAGCTCTGATTTTGTGTATTAATATTTCAGATTTTAGGGTCACATGACCTGATCGATCACTGCTTGTTTTGCAGTATGTGACTGTTTATTGATCAGTCGATTGTGCAGTAAGTGACTAATATTTGTACGCTCGTTTGTACGGTCGCATTCATTCTCTCTCCTCTCTTTATATTCTCATTCCTTTTGGATTATTTATTGTCTGTGATATTTAATAAATGTCTACAGTAATTGCTTGTACGCATTTGTAAAGCTTCTTTATTGTGCATGTGATAATCGCGGATGTCAAATTAAGTGTTTTTATTTATTTAGTGTACAAAATGCTTTAACAGTCAATATCACTGACAGTGATTTGAAGTTAACTAAAGTCGTTCATTTACTGTAGTAGTATGATGTGAGATTACCAATGAAAACACCTTCTAGAAACCAATAAAACAGCAACATTGTCAATGTTTGTTAAATGTCAGATGCTTTTACAGTATATATGCCTTTTAGCTCTGTTTTATCAGTCCATTAATTTACAGGGAGCTCTGATTTAGCAGAAATAAGTCACAAAAAGATATAACTAATCAGAGGTCAGAAATTTACGTTTCTAATTATATACAGTATGACAAGATAAAAAAGGACTTATTGCTTTACTTATGCAGTAAATAAAACAAAATAGAAAGGTAATTTAGAAATTAGCATTAACCAAAAACTAATTCTTTAAAATATATTAATTCATTCATTTATTATACTTTTAAAGTGTAATACATGTTACATGAAGAACTGGTAATGTACACATCCTTGTTGTAAAGCATAGAAATCACAAAATATTAATCCACACTATACACCACAAATCATACACTTTTGCCCCACCACTTTTGAAGTTTCGCCCTTGTAGTAGGGATTCAAACCCTGATGTTACTAGAATCTAAAGGTGCAAAAATATCATCAATATTAACTTATCCATTGTTGTTCAGGCGTTATACACGGAGGATGATTGGTCGGTGTGGTATTTGTCCCGCCCATCCTCCACTGTGATTGGACGGCTGGGCAAAAAGTGACAGTGATGAGCGCTAAGTTTGGGATTTTACCCAAAGTTGAACATTTTTTTTGAACAATTATGGGCTAATAAACTCCATACGCACCCATCCAAACGTATCTTCCTAGCATAGTAGTCCCTCGAGTTGAAGCTAAAACGTTTAAGAAACGTGATGTTTTTGGGATACTTTACAATAAGGTTTCATTAGTTAACATGAACAATGAAAAATACTTTCATTGAATATATTAATCCAAGTTAATTCTATATGTATTATTCAAAAATCTAAAAATGATCTGTTAATAAATGTGCGACTATGAACTAAAACAGTTAGGCCTATTTTTATTAAATATGAAAAAATATTTAAAAATACGGTAACAAATGTATAGCTCGTTGTTATTTAATGTTAATTAATACGTTAATGTTACGCAATTGGGCCTTATTTTAGAGTATTTTGTTTTTTAGGATGTGCTTATAGTTGTTGTAGCCTACAGAACTGTATATATTCAAGTGGAAGAATACACACCGAAAACAGCCCTAATACTTCTCTCTGGGTTTTCAACGTCTTGTTTTATTTATTTTTTTCGTTTACTTATTTTGTTCACTTAGCCTACTTTTTTTTTTTAAACATTGTGTAGAAGATTCAAATCAATTACAAGGTGTAGGCCTATAAAACATTTTCTGCATCTTTGATAAAAATAACAAAGAATCGAGTGAAACATGTTTCCTGTCAATGTTCTCTCTTCCATGAATGTAGTTTTGTTGTCGGAGTTTCCCTACTGGAACTGGAACGAGTCAATATAACTTATAAATCTGTTATCTACTTGCATCATGTGCAGAAAGTTGCAGACATGAAGCTGAAAACCACATAGACAGGAAGTCACAGCATAGAAAAGAGCATACAGGAACTTTAATATTGCTTTAATATTTCATGCCTTGCCTAGTCAAAGTTTAATATAGTCATAATTCTATAAAATACAGGATGTGATCTCTCAGTTAAGAGAAGATCAAAACTCTAGAATAACACTGAGATATAAAAAGATGAACAGTATTTTTACATTTATTGTCATATCTGTTTCCTCTTATGTCAGATTTCTTAAGTTCAATCAAAATTCAATCAAAATAAAACGACACCGTGTATGGCAATAAAGAGTGCAGCGCGTGTCAAACGTGTTTCCTGTAAATGTTTTCTCATTAACGAAAATGAATAGAATCTTCCAGAATTTTTCCAAATTCTGACGTCAAATCACCTGACATACCATCACTGATGACTCATTTCTTCTGGCCAATAAAAATCAGACGCGTGTAGACGGATGTAATATATATTGAGTGGCTCCTGTGCTATCAGCCATTTTGCGTGTATCTTAAGAAGGAGAAGGAAGCCTCTCTCATTCTCTTCGACAAATCTGTTTAATCTAAACCCACTGGAGTCATACCACCTGTGCTCACCTCACCGGAATCAGCCACCACAGCAAACCAGCTGGTTAGGTCTGCATGGCAGGTTTTTTCTTCATTTAGCGAGTATATTCAAGTTATACAAGAGATCAGATCAGCTTACTCTGATTTTAATCAGTTGTACTCAAATGGATTCAACTGGATGGGTCTCGGGTCAGCGCTGTGGTGAACTGTGTCAGCTCTGTGCCACACTGCTTCAGTTCTGAAACGCCTTACTCGGCTGCTGAATCTATCCAGCGTTGGTGAAGAAGCTGCCAGTCGGTTGCCATTGTAACAGCAACAGAATCCGGTGGGTCGCCATTGTAACAGCAACAGAATCCGATGGGTCGCCATTGTAACAGCAACAGAATCCGGTGGGTCGCCATTTTAACAGCAACAGAATCCAGTGGGTCGCCATTTTAACAGCAACAGAATCCGGTGGGTCGCCATTGTAACAGCAACAGAATCCGGTAGGTTGCCATTGTAACAGCAACAGAATCCGGTGGGTTGCCATTTTAACAATGACAGAGCCCTGACACTCTATTTATTAAATAAATAAAAAAATACACATGTTTTAGTGTTTAGTGTTTTTATATACTCAAATGACTGTTAAGTATGAATATTTATGGAAAACTTTGCAAAAGTTAAAACGGAATAAATTCAGGTAAGTTTTTGGTAGAATAAGTACAATAAGATTTTATCCAAAGCAATTTGCAACTTTCTTCTGTGGAACAAAAGATCCCATTCAGCAAACCCAGATCCATCACTCGTTATCACAGGGAAGTAGCCATGTTTCATTTCGACAAGAGTATTTCACTTTCACTCAACTTTAATGAACATTTAGCACATAATGTGTTTCTCAGCATTTATGAATGACGTATGTGTGTGTGTATTATTTCTGCTCATTATTGACAGGAAATTTCCAAAAGCTTCTGTGAGCTAATCAGCGATATACGGTTTATTCTGTGGAATTTGTGTTTTTTTTTTTCTAGCTGACATTGAGGAGCTTTTCTTTTTTCCCTCTCTCGGATCTGTCGCTCCTCATGCTTCCGTCTCAGTTTCACTGAGGGAGGCTGTGCCTGAGCCCGCTCCCATCCCGGAGGCTTCACTGAGGGAGGCTGTGCCTGAGCCCGCTCCCATCCCGGAGGCTTCACTGAGGGAGGCTCTGCCTGAGCCCGCTCCCATCCCGGAGGCTTCACTGAGGGAGGCTCTGCCTGAGCCCGCCCCTATCCCGGAGGCTTCACTGAGGGAGGCTCTGCCTGAGCCCGCTCCCATCCCAGAGGCTTCACTGAGGGAGGCTCTGCCTGAGCCCGCTCCCATCCCGGAGGCTTCACTGAGGGAGGCTCTGCCTGAGCCCGCCCCCATCCCGGAGGCTTCACTGAGGGAGGCTCTGCCTGAGCCCGCCCCCATCCCGGAGGCTTCACTGAGGGAGGCTCTGCCTGAGCCCGCTCCCATCCCAGAGGCTTCACTGAGGGAGGCTCTGCCTGAGCCCGCTCCCATCCCGGAGGCTTCACTGAGGGAGGCTCTGCCTGAGCCCGCTCCCATCCCGGAGGCTTCACTGAGGGAGGCTCTGCCTGAGCCCGCTCCCATCCCGGAGGCTTCACTGAGGGAGGCTCTGCCTGAGCCCGCCCCCATCCCGGAAGCTTCACTGAGGGAGGCTCTGCCTGAGCCCGCTCCCACCCCGGAGGCCCCACTGAGGGAGGCTGTGCCTGAGCCCCACTGAGGGAGGCTGTGCCTGAGCCCCACTGAGGGAGGCTGTGCCTGAGCCCCACTGAGGGAGGCTCTGCCTGAGCCTGCTCCCATCCTGGAGGCTTCACTGAAGGAGGCTGTGACTGAGCCCCACTGAGGGAGGCTCTGCCTGAGCCCGCTCCCATCCCGGAGGCTTCACTGAGGGAGGCTGTGCCTGAGCTTCACTGAGGGAGGCTCTGCCTGAGCCCGCTCCCATCCCGGAGGCCCCACTGAGGGAGGCTGTGCCTGAGCCCCACTGAGGGAGGCTGTGCCTGAGCCCCACTGAGGGAGGCTGTGCCTGAGCCCCACTGAGGGAGGCTGTGCCTGAGCCCGCTCCCATCCTGGAGGCTTCACTGAAGGAGGCTGTGACTGAGCCCCACTGAGGGAGGCTCTGCCTGAGCCCGCTCCCATCCCGGAGGCTTCACTGAGGGAGGCTCTGCCTGAGCCCGCTCCCATCCCGGAGGCTTCACTGAGGGAGGCTCTGCCTGAGCCCGCTTCCATTCCGGAGGCTTCAATGAGGGAGGCTCTGCCTGAGCCCGCTCCCACCCCGGAGGCTTCACTGAGGGAGGCTCTGCCTGAGCCCGCTCCCATCCTGGAGGCTTCACTGAGGGAGGCTCTGCCTGAGCCCACTCCCTTCCCGGAGGCTTCACTGAGGGAGGCTCTGCCTGAGCCCGCTCCCATCCCGGAGGCTTCACTGAGGGAGCTCATTTATTACACCACTTTTACTTCGTGAAAAAATAAATAAATAAGGACACTTTTTTAGTGTTCATTGTTTTTATTTACTCAAATGACTGTTAAGTATGAATATTTATGGAAAACTTTGCAAAAGTTAAAACGGAATAAATTCATGTAGGTTGTTGGAGAGCAGATGATATGATGGTAAGTAGAATAAGAAGGCAAGATGATTTTATCCAAAGCAATTTGCAACTTTCTTCTGTGGAACAAAAGACCGCATTCAGCAAAACCCAGATCCATCACTCGTTATCACGGGGAAGTAACCATGACAAGAGTATTTCACTTTCACTCAACTTTAATGAACATTTAGCACATAATGTGTTTCTCAGCATCGATGAATGAGATATGTGTGTGTGTCTTGTTTCTGCTCATTATTGACAGGAAATTTCCAAAAGCTTCTGTGAGCTAATCAGCGATATTTGGTTTATTCTGTGGGATTTGTGTGTTTTTTTTCCTAGCTGACATTGAGGAGCTTCTGGAGCATTTGATTGAAGAGTCCGTCGCCATTTTAACGGCTAAAAAAATCCGGTCGGCCGCCATTTTAACGTCTAAAAATCTGTCCGGTCGCCATTTTAACAGCTAAAAAATCTGTCCGGTCGCCATTTTAACGGCTAAAAAAATCCGGCCAGTCGCTATTTTAACAGCCGGTCGCCATTTTAACAGGTAAAAATTCTGTCGGGTCGCCATTTTAACGACCAAAAAATCTGGTCGGTCGCCATTTTAACAGCTAAAAAATCCGGTCGGTCGCCATTTTAACAGCCATTTTTTCTTTGTCTTTTTATCTGAATGCACAGTTACTTGTGGGCAACCAACAAGTGCGCCAAGAACTTTAACCTTGAAGGCCTAAACAGTCTTGTTTTCTAATACTATTCAACAGGTGTGTGAAGATGAAAGATTCACTGGTTCTGTTGGTTTCTGCCTCAGAGGCAGACCTGGACTCGTTTGTAGCCTCAATCACAGGGAAGTAACTGTTTAATTTCTTAAACAGAATTTTATTTACTTTAATGAACATTTGGTACATAATGTGTTTCTCAGCATGTTTGAGTGAGGTGTGTGTGTGTCTTGTTTTCGGTTTCTGTGACGTACACTAGGCACACTAGAAGCTTCTGTGTTTGACAACGACCAACAAAGAACGTCTTGAAGAGCATTGCAGGAAGGAGATCATCAATCCCTAACTAAATTAAATCAGTGATATTTATTTACTGTTATTCTGTGTAATTTGTGTGTGTTTTCTGTGTTTTCTACTTTTCTGTCCTGTTCTCTGGTTAGTAGTTTTAGTCATCCAGAAAAGTGTATTCCTGCTGAAAACAAAACAGCTAAAACCAGACAAATCTGAGCTGGTCTTCCAGCCTTATCACAGTTAGTTTAGCCGGCTGGTCTCAGAGGAGTTTTGGGCCCTTCTTTACAGTCAGGCCGATCTAAGATGGTAAGTCTGAGCAACCAGCTTAAACCAGCTAAGACCAGCCAACCATTCCAACCACATCAGCACAATAATCTGAGGCCTTTTTTCACAGACAGGGTTTAGATTAAGCCAGGATCAGACCTTAGTTCAATTAGGACATTTCAGAAGCTTTTATAAACATGCCTTAGAAAAACACATTACTGGTGTGCATCTTGAGAATAAACAATGGCACTGTTATGTTTTAAGATATACCAGTGCAAGTTGTGTTCAGTAAAAACAGCTCAAACATACATTTTAGTCTTGGACTAGGGTTAATTGTCTGTAAAACTGGGAAAAAGAGTAAAGATCTAATCTCATCGCAATTTGTGTACAAGCCTTATACTTTATTCTTAAAACCCTTCCAATAAGTTAGTAGTAACATGTTTTTGCGACATGATTTTTTCCAAGTACAAGAAGTGAGATGGCTCTCTCCTGAGGCTGGATAAATTTACTACATTTAAATATGTGTTCATCCTGCAGATCTTTATGTCAGACTGTAAATCCAGAGATCAGTTGGTCATCAGAGTTGTGATCTGGGTCTCATATCAGAGTATCTTCAGACTAACATTCATTATTTACATTTGAAGTCTTTCCATTTCTGAGGTAGTCTCATCTTTGTTCGATCTGTGAACTCTTGACTAGTTTACTTCCTGACTGTAGAATAACAGAGGGTTTCACTTTATTTTGATGGTCCCTAACACATTCTGTTGACTATAAGTAACGCTGCACCTACATGTCTACTAGCTCTCATGAGAGTGTTAGTAGAGTATTAGTAAACTGGTAGGATTGGAATAAGTCGACATGTAGCTGCAAAGTTCCCTTTCGTGGTCACTCAGAGTTACGTCGGATTGACGACGAATGGGGTTTCGCTTAGAACACCTATCGACTTCGAGTATACCAAAAAGAGCCAATGGCAAAGAAATGCCATGGGTCTGCGGAATTTGCATGACGTAACTCCGCCCCACCTCGTGGGTATAAAAGGAGGACGCCAGGCAACATGCAGTTATGTTTTCGCTTCGGAGCCAAGAGTATCTCTTCACTCCACAGCCATTTCTGACTTCGCTCTACGAGACGAGCCATTCTCTCCGGTGTTGGTGTGATGGCGATCTGCAGCGAGTTCACATTGCCTGCTGATCTGTGCAGTGATCTGCCAGTGAGTGTGTTTTCTCCCTGCTCACCTCAACATCGCAGAGTTTTTTTTTCTCCTCTCACAAAAGAGCTCGCACGCGGCAGGTCTTTTTAAAGACGGCTCGCCCGTGCATTTCTGGTTGCGGCAGATTGGTATCGGACTCTGATGGGCACGTGCGCTGTCTAGTGTGTTTGGGCTTTGATCATGCTTGAACAGCGCTCGTGGGTGTTTCAAGTTCTCTCTGTGGGAACATGATCATCGCGTCATTTAGGTCGAGACTCGGTGAACTCGCAAGAGTGAGAGTCCCCTCATCCACCCCCCGATCTTCGGCTGGTGGCCAGGGTGACCTGAGGGTGATGGTCTAGAACAAGGCGCCGACTCTGTGTCCGTGACCCCAGCCCCCCTCTTCAATGACGGTGCCCGCTAGTGATCAGGTGATTCCACGAGTCTACCTTCGGGTGGCCCGTGTGTTTTCATTTGAAAGCTACAGAGGATGCTGCTATGTCTGTAGCAGCATCACTAGGTGGGCTTTATTCTTCTGGAAGTGACGACTCGTCACAGCTGCCACCTTCTGGTGTGCTATGGCTGTGCCTGAGTCTGATCCGGAGATGACGGCCATGCTTTCCTGGGACGATTGGTTTTTGGGTAAGGCCGCCGACCCGCGTCCACGGCAAACCCCAATATCTTTCTTCCCGGACGTGCATGATGAGATCTCGACGTCCTGAAAGACCCCCGTGTCTTCTCATGACCGCTCGTTGGTCTCATCCGCCTTTCCCTCCCCTCAACGGGGCCGCTGCCCATGGGTACACTGGGGTCCCCCCGGTTGAACGCTCTGTTGCGATGCTACTGTGTCCTCAGAGTGCTTCCCGGCGCAATCCTAAGCACCCATCCGAAGCCTGTAGTTCTTTTCGTCTACACCAATCTGTGGCGAAATCCTATAGTGCCACAGGACAGGCAGCCGCCTCACTGCATCCCATGACCGTTCTGCTGGTCTACCTGACCCAGATGCTCATGGTTATGCATGAGGGCGGGACTGACCCGAGGCTCTTTAATGAGCTACCAAAAAGCGCGCCGCCACTGACCTTGCTCTCCGAGCGACGAAGGTGGCCGTGCGCTCTCCGAGTCAGGTGATGTTTACCACTCTGGGGCGGACCGGTCTGATGTGCAGGATGTCGGCGGACTCGTCTGCTCGACACCCCCATATCCCAGGTCGGCCTCTTCGGCGGTGCGGTTGAGTACTTCTGCCCAACAGTTCTCAACCGCCCGTGAGCAGATTGAGGTTATTCTGCCAATGGCCCCGCCATCCGCTCAGATCCCTCAGTCTGCCAACCGCCGAAGGCTCCCTCCCACGGTTCCAACCCCGCCCGTTCACCCGGGCTGGCTTGGAAGACCATGGGGGGATGCCTCAGCCCTCTCCAGCCCCGCCCCCTGCTAAACGCCGGGTTAAGCGGCACTTTTGAGATGGGCTCAGAGATGGGACTCAGTTCTTTCCAGGAGTTGGTAGCAGGACCACTCCTTTCCCCGGTGGAGGGCTGGGGAAGAATCCTTATTCAGAAAGAACTGACTCTCTCGTCTCTGAGCATACAGAGTTTCGGACGACACGGTGCGCCGCCTCCGAGCCGTGCACCCCTCGTCCCCCTCTGTCTCAGAGCCGGATGTCAGTGTGTGCCGTCCCTGGACCGTACCGCGCTCATCCCCCTCTGTCGCCAGACCCCTGGCAGAGCAGGCCCCCGCGGAACGCTGGTCCTTCCCTGGCCTCCTCTGTCAGGGTGCGGTTATGACCGTGCCCCCACTCTGGGCCGCTATGCCGTCCACCTCTGGGCCGGTCATTCTGCTTCGCTGCACCACCGAGGGGACGTCGGACGTCAGCCTGAACTATCTCGGTGACTGACTGTCCTAGCTCACTCTCGAGACCAGGTTTGCGAACACAGGGACCTTGTGCTCCGGCACCTAGCTCGCCTGGGCCTTTGGGTCAACTGGGAGAAGAGCAAACTTTGCCCCGTGCAGAGGATCTCTTTTCTCGATATGGACATCGACTCGGTCGCCATGTCCGCGCAGCTTGTGAGCGAGCACGCACAGTCACTGCTGACTTGTCTGAGACAATTTCAGGGCAAGAGTGCGGTTCCACTGAAATATTTTCAGAGGCTCCTGGCATCTGCAGCCTCGGTAACGCTGCTCGGATTGCTTCATATGAGACTGCTTCAGCTTTGGCTTCGCGACCGAGTCCCGAGGTGGGCATGGCAACAAGGCACGCTCCGAGTATCAGTTACTCCGACCTGCCGTCAGACCTTCACCCCGTGGTCGAACCTCAGTTTTCTCAGGGCAAGTGTCCCCCTGTAACGAGTTTCCCGGCATGTTGTTGTCTCAACAGATGCCTCCACCACGGGCTGGGGCGCCATGTGCAATGGACATAGTGCCGCGGGCTCCTGGACAGGACCCCAGCGCCTATGGCATGTCAATTGCCTCGAGTTGCTGGCAGTACGCCTTGCCCTGCACCGCTTTCGGGCGTTGCTCAAGGGTCAACACGTACTAGTCCGATCAGACAATACCGCCACTGTAGCGTACATCAACCATCAAGGTGGTCTACGCTCCCACCGTATGTCACAACTCGCTCGCCACCTCCTCTTATGGGGTTGGAAGCATCTGAGGTCGCTTCGAGCCATTTACATTCACGGAGCCCTGAACTGTGCAGCCGACGAGCTCTCCCGGCTTCAGCCCCTCCCTGGAGAATGGCAACTCCATCCCCAGTCGGTTCAGCTGATTTTGGACCAGTTCGGGGACCCACAGATAGATCTGTTTGCCTCCCACGACTCAACCCATTGCGACCAGTATTATTCCCTGACCGAGGGCACGCTCGGCACGGATGCTCTGGCGCACGGCTGGCCGCGGGGCCGCAAATATGCGTTTCCCCCATTGAGCCTTCTTGCGCAGGTCATGCGCAAGGTCAAGGAGGACGAGGAGCAGGTCCTTCTGGTTGCACCGTTCTGGCCCACCCGGACTTGGGTCTCCGAACTGGTGCTCCTCGCGACAGCACCTCCTTGGCCAATTCCTCTGAGGAAGGACCTCCTTTCTCAGGGACGGGGCACTCTGTGGCACCCTTGTCCCGATCTTTGGAACCTCCACGTGTGGCTCCTGGACGGGACGAGGCAGGTTTGAGTACCCTACCACCAGCGGTGGTGGCTACCATCACTTCCGCTAGAGCGTCGTCCACGAGACACGCCTATGCATTGAAGTGGAACCTCTTCGTCAACTGGTGCTCTTCACGCCGAGAAGACCCCCGGAGGTGTTCGGTCGGTGTCGTGCTTTCCTTCCTTCAAGATGGGTTGGAGTGAAGGCTGTCTCCCTCCACCCTCAAGTTTATGTTGCCGCTTTTGCCGCACACCATGACTTGGTGGAAGGTAAATCCTTAGGAAAGCACGACCTGGCCGTCAGGTTCTTGAGGGGAGCGAGGGGACTGAATCCTCCCCGCTCTCCTCTCGTTCCCTCTTGGGACCTCGCAGTGGTTCTAACTGCCCTGCAGAGTGCTCCCTTTGAGCCTCTGCAATCAGTGGAGCTTAAGTTCCTGTCAATGAAGACAGCGCTCCTGGTTGCATTGGCCTCTGTCAAGAGGGTAGGGGACCTGCAAGCATTCTCCGTTGATGAAGTGTGCCTGGAATTCGGGCCGGCTTACTCTCACGTGATCCTGAGACCCCG
Organism: Meda fulgida; assembly: GCA_030578275.1. Taxonomy (NCBI): domain Eukaryota; kingdom Metazoa; phylum Chordata; class Actinopteri; order Cypriniformes; family Leuciscidae; genus Meda; species Meda fulgida. The sequence continues at coordinate 32,415,143 of CM060623.1, forward strand.
GCCTGGATATGTGCCCAAGGTTCCTACCACTCCCTTCCGGGACCAGGTGGTGAACCTGCAAGTGCTGCCCTTGGAGGAGGCAGACCCAGCCTTGGCACTGCTCTGTCCAGTACGCACTCTCCGCGCCTATGTAGACAGGACGCAGTGTTTCAGGACCTCAGACCAGCTCTTTGTCTGTTATGGTGTGAAGCTGATGAGAAAGGCTCTCTCCAAGCAGAGGTTGTCTCACTGGATAGTGGACACCATTGCTTTGGCATACCAGCAGCAAGGTCGACCGTGTCCCCTTGGTGTGACTGCCCACTCCACCCGGAGTGTGGCATCCTTTTGGGCTCTAGCGCATGGCGCCTCGCTAACAGACATCTGGAGCCAGTGTCCTCTCATGTACTCGCTTCAACTAGCTAGTACTGGACCCGCTAAGGTGTCTTTGCATGCTCGCCATTCCACTCTACGGACTGGATACGTGCGATATTCTCCTCAGGTGAGCTTCTCCGCAAGCCCTGAGTTCCTCCAGCACCCCTGATGCTAGCGCCAGTATCTATTGCCTGTGCGTCGGCTAGGTGCCTCCCGTGTGCATGGTCCCTCCCCGGAGCTACCCCCACACGTGTATTTCCACTCCTCTCTGAGCATGTGTCTGTCCCTTGGCAAGCCACCTTGCCACCCCTGGGGTTGAAATATTCCACATGCGGCTGGACACCCCAGTATTCTCCATATGCTTCCTTCGGGTCATATGTGTATTTCTAAATGCCCCCCCCCCCCCCCTCTCTGGGTTGGTGTTACTTGCATATTTCCTCTAAACTATGGGATATGCTTCCCAGTATACCTTGGTATTCCTGTGTTAAATAGGAGTCCTTCGTCTGTGCGAGTCTCACACAAGGGTCTCAGATTTACGCAGGGCACTAGAAGATAGCTGTGAAGATGGCGTGATTAGACTGATAACCCCATTCGTCGTCAATCCGACGTAACTCGGAGTGACCACGAAAGGGAACGTATCGGTTACGTATGTAACCCTCGTTCCCTGAGTAGGGAACGGAGACGTTACTTCTTCGTCAAAAAAAAAAACATAAATAATAAAGTGAAACATGTTTCCTGTAAATTTTCTCTCTTCAATGAAAATTAAAATGATTTTGTTGTTTGACCGGAATTTTCCTTCACGAATTTTCTGGCCACTGACGTCACAGATTCAAGCACGTTTAGACGGAAGTTATATATTGAGTGCCTCGTGTGCCTTGTGAGCCATTTTGCGTGGACCTCGAGAAGAAGGAAATCAAGTCGTCACCTTCATTTATATTGCGCTTTTAACAATACAAATTATTTCAAGAAAGCCTCTCTCATTCTCTTCGACAGATCGACTCTTCTTTATCTTAACCTACTGGAGTCATGCCACCTCTGCGCAACTCACTGGAATCAGCCACCACAGCAAACCAGCCGGTTAGGTCTGCAGGGCAGGTTTCATCAGCATTTTCAGAGTATATTCCAGTTATAGAAGATATCCATTCAGCTGTCTCCGACTTTATCAGCTCTGGTCAAATGGCTTCAACCCCATTCGTCTCGGGTCAGCTCTGTACCGAACCGCTTTAGTTATAATACGCCTTGCTCGGCTACTGAATCTATCCAGAGTCGGTTAAGAAGAATCCGGTCGGTTGTCATTTTAACAGCAACAGAATTGTTTTTAATGACTCGGTCTGTCTGTAAAAGTAATCGTTTGTTTGTCATACCCTTGAGTGGCGACTCTGATGAGACTCGTGGAAACAGGCATCAGAAACCACATCAAACACCTCTGTAAGACATCATTCTACCACCTAAAGAACATCACCAAACTCCGTCCAACACTCACACTGGCAGATGCAGTGAAGCTCGTCCACGCCTTTGTCTCTTCCAGGCTGGACTACTGTAATGCACTCCTCATACATCCAGAACAGCGATGCCTGGATCCCGATGAGGGTGCGCAAACATGATCACATCACCCCCATCCTGAAATCTCATCACTGGCTCCCTGTGCCACTCTGAATTGAATGTAAGGTTTCCCTCCTCACCCACCAGTGCATTCACTGACAAATGAAGAAGGTCAGATGTTTTATCCAAAGTAAGTATTACAAGGACAATCCCAGTAATGTGTGGCTAAAGAGAGAGTTTATCCAAAACATTTTCCAAACTGGAACATACGACTTTGTTTCAATCCCATTAGATTTTTTCTGAAGAACAAAAAAGTCACTGTTTACGTTCTTTGCATCATTTTCTACACAATGAAGGTGACTGAGGCTGTCATTCATCTAAAGGACTTATTTTGTGTTGCACAGAAAAGTTGAAGGGAGTTGGAATGACATGAGGGCGAGTAAATGTCAGAATTTACATTTTTGTCTTGATCAAAGAATGCATATTTTTATATCTTGCAGGCAGATTAAACCAACAAATGTAAGCCAAGAACTTTAAAGGAACAATCCACCGTTTTTTTATATTAAACTATGTTATTCTCTTAACTAAGACGAGTTGATACATACCTCTCTCGTCTCAGTGCGTCTTCGACTCGGTGCAGTAATATCATCACTATATCATCGGGAGAGGATTATTAAGGAGTGATGATATTACTGCGCAGAGTCGAAGTGCTCCCAAGTGCAATTCCGCCATACATTATAGTTATCCATTTTACCCACTTAGAAAAGCGCCACGTGTTATTTTGTGTCACCATACTTTGTCATGTAACTACTCGTGTAACTGTATTTAAATAGGGAAACCATGGAGGTGTTTGGTCGATTCAAACTTCATCTCTGTTTGGATCCTAGTGAATGAACTGGGCTAAACTACTCTCAAAGTGTCGCGGCGGTCAAGTCCAAGCCAAGTCCTGTAGCAGGTCAAGTCCTATAGCAGGTCAAGTCCTGTAGCAGGTCAAGTCAAGTCAAGTCCTGTAGTAGGTCAAGTCCTGTAGTAGGTCAAGTCAAGTCCTGTAGCAGGTCAAGTCCTGTAGCAGGTCAAGTCCTGTAGCAGGTCAAGTCCTGTAGCAGGTCAAGTCCTGTAGCAGGTCAAGTCCTGTAGTAGGTCAAGTCAAGTCCTGTAGTAGGTCAAGTCCTGTAGTAGGTCAAGTCAAGTCAAGTCCTGTAGTAGGTCAAGTCCTGGTCAAGTCCTGTAGCAGGTCAAGTCCTGTAGCTGGTTAAGTCCTGTAGCTGGTCAAGTCCTGTAGCTGGTCAAGTCCTGTAGCAGGTCAAGTCCTGTAGCAGGTCAAGTCCTGTAGCTGGTCAAGTCCTGTAGCAGGTCAAGTCCTGTATTAGGTCAAGTCCTGTATTAGGTCAAGTCCTGTATTAGGTCCAGTCGTGTATTAGGTCAAGTCCTGTATTAGGTCAAGTCCTGTAGTAGGTCAAGTCAAGTCCTGTAGTAGGTCAAGTCCTGTAGTAGGTCAAGTCAAGTCCTGTAGTAGGTCAAGTTCTGTAGTAGGTCAAGTCAAGTCCTGTCCTGTAGGAAGTCAAGTCCTGTAGTAGGTCAAGTCAAGTCAAGTCCTGTAGTAGGTCAAGTCCTGCAGTAGGTCAAGTCCTGTAGTAGGTCAAGTCAAGTCAAGTCCTGTAGTAGGTCAAGTCAAGTGGTGTTTGGTCGCTTCAAACTTCATCTCTGTTTGGATCCTAATGAATGAACTGGGCTAAACTGCTCTCAAAGTGTCGCGGCGTTCATTATCACAGGGAAGTTTCACTGTTTGATTTCTTCAACAGTATTTAATTTACTTTAATGAACATTTGGCACATAATGTGTTTCTCAGCATGTATAAATGAGATGTGTGTGTCTTTTTGAGATGAGACCAAGTCACACATGTGCAAGTCTCAAGTGAGTAACTGATCAAAAAGAAAACTCAGTTACAGAGGAAATATTGTCAGCTGCATATTTAGCTGGTGTTCCACAGTCAACACCAGTTAAGCAAAATAGAATCCATAGTTTTACGCAAGAACCTGACTATTCATTCAAAACTTCTGTTGATGTTATCAAGTCCGGAAACAGCTGTACAGTGTTCAAAGTCATCAACATCAGGGACATACTACGCCTTATCGGCAGCAAAGTCCTATCAATCAGTAAGCAAACTTTTTAATGAAAATGTCCTTATTCTGTGGTTTTTATTAATAAAATCAGAACTTAAATGAGGGCCATAAAATATACAATGTCATATCATTGTTATTTATTATTCTATGTTGTTTTTGCTCTTTGTAATTTGTCAAACACAAATGTAATTAATTTTTTTTCATTTAGTATGAACAAACAAATGCTGAAAGTGAGAACCTATCTGAAGATCTTAGTCTTGATGTCAGCATGCTCTCCCTGAATCCTCCAACAGAAAAGAAGGACCTAAGTTTTATTCCTCTAAGTTCGACCTCAACATCAACTCCGACTACAGAGGAAGATGAAGACAATAGTAGATACAAAGATCGAAAATGAATCGCTGATCGCAGCGACAGATTGCTGTAGAGCCTCAGTTAAAGCTGCTCGTCATCTCTTCCTTCTCGTTAATTTATAGCATCAAATAAACATGAATGAACATAAGAATGTTGTTTCAACCATGGAAAGACGTCAGTTCCCACAGCTTTTCAAGTTCAAATCCATCGACGTTAATCTACTAACATTTGGTGGATGGCGGGTTATGATTGGTCAGATCGCCTTTCAATCAAACTCCCCGCGAAGGGTGAATTGAGGGACTCAAACACAATTAAAAAAGGAAGGAAAAACCATGCATTAAGAGCTGAGGTTGAAAATAGGCAACATCATGTATTTCCTCATAAAAAAAAGGAAAATAAATCGTTTTCTTCTTTTAAGGGTTTTTAGGCTTTTTTTGTTTAGTAATCTTTATATTTATAAGAGAGAGCATGCCATGAGATCGCCACAGGGCTCTTAAAGTCACGTGACACAAACTGACTTTCCCAGTTTAAACTTCCAGTTTAATACTTCCATTTTAAGGATAAAGATAAAGATGGCATATTGTGTTTTGCTTTACTGCTATTATTGTTGTTTAAACATGTTCTGTTCTTTTATTTATTTAAAAGATTTAAATGAATTGTGAATAGAAGGCAGTGTATTGAACCAACAAGTGTTCACAAGCACAGAAGTGTTTTTTTTTTTCATTTTAATCTCGGCCCTAATAGGATGTAAAGTGTTTTCTAAAGTCTATTGTTTCCAAAAAGAACATTTGCCTGTTCGTTGATGGAAAAACATTCATCATTGATAAAAAGAGCATAGAGAAGTATGATGTTTAAAAGTGTTTCCTGTAAATGTTCTCTCTTCAATGAAAAGGAATCTTTGAGTTGGAATGGAATTTTCCATCTTGTGGCGTCAAATCTTGTCAGATCACATGTTCAGCATGCATAATTGGTTTAGGTATATTTGACTTGGTTGAATTGTTCTCAACTGGGTTTAGCTGGAAACTTCTGATTTCAGCTGCGTACCAAATTGGTTCAGGTGTGTCTGTGAGTCCCACAGATTGCTCTTCCTCATCCTCAGAGCAGCGTCAAGATACTCTCTTCCAAGGCCCGGACATCCAGAGATCGTTTCATCCAATTATCATATAATTTGACAAATAAAAAATAAAAAAGTTACTTTTTTGTGTTTTTATTTATTCAAATGACTGAATGTGACAGTTTTCTGGTGCGGTCCAGTTGACAGCGGTCGTCTGTATGTCTATATGGAAACTGGCATCAGAAACTACAGCCGTTTGGGCAAACTTCAGTATCACTTAAGTTCAACAGAAGAGAGAAGATCCTTCAGTTTGCTTCGTCGTCTTTCATCTATCATCTTCAAGAGCGAGGATTATGAGGAATGTGATGGGACTGTTCTTGGGCCGTTGAGATTGATCTTTTGGCTCCACTTTGGGTTGGAAAACTCCTTCTAATGCCGGTAGATTCAGTCCTGCTGCTGTAACTCAGAACACGTTTGGACCGCAGTCAGCGTCTGATGTGGTTTGCCTCGTGCTGATCGATGTCATTGTTATGAACGGAAAAAGGAAAAACTGCATTTCACTGTAAATATTTCATTCCCTCACAATGGCTCTTAAGCATATCCTCCTGAGACCCAGAAAAAAACTTTTTTTTTTTATTTAGTTTTTTTTTCATGTCATCACATTGTTTAGAGTATACGAAACAAATGGTAAAAAACATTTTTGAAAAATTATATTTTATTAATATGTCATGCTATGTCCTATGTAGTGGACACCAGGACTCAGTTGTTAAAACAATGAAATAACATAAAATTATATGTGTAGGCTAAAACAATGGGATTTTTTTTCAATCACCAATACATTTTGGGGATTTTTTAAACCAAAATTTGTATAAAGATGATTCTCAACTATGTTATGAAAGACATGACAGAATTAATTGATACACCATTTTACTTTATGCAATATGTGGGTAAAATGGGCATAAATTAATATTCCCATTCAATGCAATGTATCTATACACTGTATCTAATTTGCACATTAATGTGTTCTTGGAGCAACATTTAATGAAAAAAGAAGTGTAAGAATTAGAGTAATAATTAGCAACATTTTAATAATAATATCTAATATTTCATAGGAATATTGATGTATCATTTATTTCCATATTCACTTGTTGTGTCTCCCAAAATGCCTGATAAACATGCTGTAAGTCCTGATGTCCTCTACTGTGCACATGTATGAAATCAATGCCTTTTCTGTAACAAAGTAATTTTTTGATTTGAAACCCCATAACGTTTTCCTGAGATGTTGGTTGATGAAATACAATTTGAAAAGTAGTTCGATTTAAATTATAATTACAATATATTATCATATTTCCATAAGAGTGCTATTTTATCACTAAATTAATGTCAGACATTTTTAAAGACCAGGGAGAAGTTGTTCTCCCTGGTCTTTAAAAATGGGAAGCAAACCCAGATCCATCACTCGTAATCACAGGGAAGTAACTGTTTCATTTCAACAACAGTATTTCGTTAAAAAGTTCAACAGAAGAGATAAGATCCGTCCAGGGCCTTCCTTAGGGTTAAAAAGGAATAGATTCAGGTAGGTTAATGGAGAACGGATATGAAGATGGTAAGATGCTTTTATGCTTTTACTTTTTGCTGTATAGAACACAAGTCACCATTCACGTTCTTTGCATTATTTTCCCCACAATGAAGGTGAATGGCAACTGAGTCTTGCTCAGCAAAAGACCCTCTTATGTTTTGCACACAGGAAAATTGATATGAGGTTGAGTAAATTATGACAGTATTTTCATGTTTTTGTGAACTGTTTCTTCGACTGTCTTGATCAAATTATTGCACAGTTCCTTGCGGCAGAACAAACCAACAAGTGTGCCAAGAACTATAACCTTGAATCCCTGAACGCTCTTGTTTTCTGATATTATTTAACAGGTGTGAAGATGAAAGATTCATTGGTTCTGTTGGTTTCGGCTCCTGAGGCGACAAACTTCTGCCAAATCTGCCTCGATATCACAGGGAAGTAACACTCTTTCATTTCTTTAAAAAAAAGCTTTCAGTAAGATTTTATTTGGATTTTAACTTTTTCACTAGATGACATCCAGACTCCATTACTGATCATGAGGGCGCCTCCATTTTCATAGCCTATATGTTTTGAGTGATCTGAACCATGTATTTCCATAATGTTCATACTATTTATCAGAAGTAGTATGAGTGGTAGCATTTGATTTGAGTTCAACCTCTAATAAAAGCATAAAAAGAGCACATATGTGCGTGATAGCTCGTAGCCGCATCACAAATCGAGAATCCATAATATTTTTCTTCATATTTAAAACATTTTCAGACCTCTTTTTCTCATTAAATTTAATTGGTGTAATCTTTTGCACTATTGGCATGAAAACAAAGTGAAATTTCTACCAATCTGTCATGATTTTTCATGTTTATTGTTATTTCAAAATAAAGGCCTAAACACACCTAATGAATATGAAATATTCTTTTTGCAAATGATCTGCTAATATGGAACTGAGCGACTAATAAGAACAGTTGTATATTTATTTAACATTAGCAAAGATTAAAATACTGTAACTAATATATTTCTGTTGTTATTTAATGCAAGTTAATGCATTAATGTTAATTAGTTATTAGTATTATTAGTTATTATTAGTATTATGTTTTTTTAGGGTGTCCTTATGAAAAACTGTAAATTGAAATTTATAAGAGAGAGTTTGTCATGAAATCACCACAGGGCTTGAACTGTCAAACACAGACTTTTCCAGGTGAACAGTAAATAATTAACTGAATACATAATTAATAAGTGGAAGGATACACATACAGACAAACAGTAATACTTATCTCTGGTTTTTCAACATCTTGTGTAATTTTGTACTTAGTTTACTGAGGTTTACACTTACTTTTTGTTTAACGTTTTTTTGTCTAAAAGGTTCAAATCAAATAGAAGGCAGTGTATAAAACATATTCTGCATGTTTGATAAAAATAACAAATAATAGAGTGAAACATGTTTCCTGTCAATGCTCTCTTCAATGAAAATAATTGTGTTGTCGGAGTTTCCCAACTAGAACTTTCCCATCTTCTGGCATCAGATCACGTGATGTCATTGATGACTTTTCATTGGATGTCTTCAGGACAATACAAATCTGACACCTGTTAGATGATTCAGAATATCAAAGAGGGCAAATTCCAATCAGAACTGGGCATCCCCATATATGAACATAAATGATTAAATTATTTTCTTGAATTGACCATTGCATGTTGCCTTCGCTGAAGGGCCCTTCGTCTTCAGTTGTTCACTTTTGTTTGGAACTCTGCTCTCTCTGTTCTTTTGTTGAACCCTAGCTGTCGGAAATGATCTTCTCTCTTCTTTCTTCAGACATATTGAAAATTGTTTAAACTGCTGTCATTTGTGATGCCTGTTTAAAAACGTGTATCCACTCTGTGATACGACATAGAGAACGATCAGATCACACAATCATTTGAGTAAATAAAAACACACAACAAAGAATAGTAATATTATTTCAATCTTTTTATTTCATAATGCAAATTTACAGCCACATCTTTCTGGGAGTGGGGGGGACTCTTTTTTCAGGGCGGCATGGACCTTCTCAGTTGAATTACCTTTCGTTTCTCCAGGGTGGCGTGGGCCCCTCGGTCGTATTAGCTTTAGCTTTGCTGATCATCAATGCTGATCATGATTTCGATTATCATTTTCTCAGCACATGTTTTTCTCAGGACATCATTTTGTCAGGACATCATTTTCTCAGGACATCATTTTCTCAGGACATCATTTTCTCAGGACATTATTTTCTCAGGACATCATTTTCTCAGCACATCATTTTCTCAGCACAAGAAGCCGTCGATCATAATTTTTTTGGATTGTGGATCAATCGAATTGTTCCATCCTAGCATCATGCTATACTGTTATTATAGAATCTCATACCTGTGTTACTGAGCGACTGATTGGTCGAGAATTGTATCTTCTAAATGGTTGATAAATATGTCTTCTAAATATCTTAACAAAGCGGCTTCCAGCTGAAAATATTTGAGAAACAGCTGAAGCTAGTTTTCTCCAGTTTAACTCAGTAATGTTAAGCAAGTTGAAAGTAGCTAAATAAAGTTGGTATATAGACAATATGAGCTTCCAAGTATTGAAAATATGCATTCCTATACCTGTCACAAGGGCAAGCCATTCCTGGAGTCTTGAAAAGGTCGAAGCTGGTCGGTTTACTGTGGTGTTTGAAACAGGTATAACGCTGGAAAGTGACATATTTACCACAGTGAATTCAGGCGACGCACTAAAATTGTAGGATTCTACAAAAACGTACTAATCGTAAATGGTTTGACCTCTGGCTTCTTCAAAACGAAAGAGCAGATGATCTGAGTGGCTGTCTTCTCTATCTCAACGTCCGTCAAATGAATCTTAGTCACGAGTCAATATTACTCACATAAATGGGGCGTGTCTTCATACTAGTGTCAGATTTTCATTGGCAAGAAAAAAGTCAGGAGATCTGACATCAAACTTTGTTCAGCGCTAAAACCACATCCCTGACTATCATGTCAGATCTTGCCCCGTCCCCTTGTTTCTTCATTTGGTTGAATTAAATTATATTTATTTAAGTTTAGTTTATCTGGCACTCACATAATTTATCCCCCTTTATATTCACTTGCTCCTGGTTTGCTTAGCTTTTATTTTATTATTTTTATACTTTTATTTTTATTTTATTTCTGTGTATCGTCCCCTATCAGACTTCTTTATAAAGAGTGCAGCGCGTGTCAAACATGTTTCCTGTAAATGTTTTTTCATTAACGAAAATGAATAGAATCTTCTAGAATTTTTCCAAATTCTGACGTCAAATCACCTGACATACCATCACTGATGACTCATTTCTTCTGGCCAATAAAAATCAGACGCGTGTAGACGGATGTAATATATATTGAGTGGCTCCTGTGCTATCAGCCATTTTGCGTGTATCTTAAGAAGGAGAAGGAAGCCTCTCTCATTCTCTTCGACAAATCTGTTTAATCTAAACCCACTGGAGTCATGCCACCTGTGCTCACCTCACCGGAATCAGCCACCACAGCAAACCAGCTGGTTAGGTCTGCATGGCAGGTTTTTTCTTCATTTAGTGAGTATATTCAAGTTATACAAGAGATCAGATCAGCTTACTCTGATTTTAATCAGTTGTACTCAAATGGATTCAACTGGATGGGTCTCGGGTCAGCGCTGTGGCGAACTGTGTCAGCTCTGTGCCACACTGCTTCAGTTCTGAAACGCCTTGCTCGGCTGCTGAATCTATCCAGCGTTGGTGAAGAAGCTGCCGGTCGGTTGCCATTGTAACAGCAACAGAATCCGGTGGGTCGCCATTTTAACAGCAACAGAATGACAGAGCCCTGACACTCTATTTATTAAATAAATAAAAAATACAAATTTTTAGTGTTTAGTGTTTTTATATACTCAAATGACTGTTAAGTATGAATATTTAGGTAAAACTTTGCAAAAGTTAAAACGGAATAAATTCAGGTAGGTTTTTGGTAGAATAAGTACAATAAGCAGGTTAGATGATTTTATCCAAAGCAATTTGCAACTTTCTTCTGTGGAACAAAAGACCCCATTCAGCAAACCCAGATCCATCACTCGTTATCACGGGGAAGTAACCATGTTTCATTTCGACAAGAGTATTTCACTTTCACTCAACTTTAATGAACATTTAGCACATAATGTGTTTCTCAGCATTTATGAATGAGGTATGTGTGTGTGTGTATTATTTCTGCTCATTATTGACAGGAAATTTCCAAAAGCTTCTGTGAGCTAATCAGCGATATACGGTTTATTCTGTGGGATTTGTGTGTTTTTTTCCTAGCTGACATTGAGGAGCTTTTTTTTCCCTCTCTCGGATCTGTCGCTCCTCATGCTTCCGTCTCAATTTCACTGAGGGACGCTGTGCCTGAGCCCGCTCCCATCCCGGAGGCTTCACTGAGGGAGGCTGTGCTTGAGCCCCACTGAGGGAGGCTGTGCCTGAGCCCGCTCCCATCCCGGAGGCTTCACTGAGGGAGGCTCTGCCTGAGCCCGCTCTAATCCCGGAGGCTTCACTGAGGGAGGCTCTGCCTGAGCCCGCTCTAATCCCGGAGGCTTCACTGAGGGAGGCTCTGCCTGAGCCCGCTCTAATCCCGGAGGCTTCACTGAGGGAGGCTCTGCCTGAGCCCGCTCTCATCCCGGAGGCTTCACTGAGGGAGGCTCTGCCTGAGCCCGCTCTAATCCCGGAGGCTTCACTGAGGGAGGCTCTGCCTGAGCCCGCTCTCATCCCGGAGGTTTCACTGAGGGAGGCTCTGCCTGAGCCCGCTCTAATCCCGGAGGCTTCACTGAGGGAGGCTCTGCCTGAGCCCGCTCTCATCCCGGAGGCTTCACTGAGGGAGGCTCTGCCTGAGCCCGCTCTAATCCCGGAGGCTTTACTGAGGGAGGCTCTGCCTGAGCCCGCTCCCATCCCGGAGGCTTCACTGAGGGAGGCTCTGCCTGAGCCCGCTCTAATCCCGGAGGCTTCACTGAGGGAGGCTCTGCCTGAGCCCGCTCTAATCCTGGAGGCTTCACTGAGGGAGGCTCTGCCTGAGCCCGCTCTAATCCCGGAGGCTTCACTGAGGGAGGCTCTGCCTGAGCCCGCTCCCATCCCGGAGGCTTCACTGAGGGAGGCTCTGCCTGAGCCCGCTCCCATCCCGGAGGCTTCACTGAGGGAGGCTCTGCCTGAGCCCGCTCCCATCCCGGAGGCTTCACTGAGGGAGGCTCTGCCTGAGCCCGCTCCCATCCTGGAGGCTTCACTGAGGGAGGCTCTGCCTGAGCCCCACTGAGGGAGGCTCTGCCTGAGCCCGCTCTCATCCCGGGGGCTTCACTGAGGGAGGCTGTGCCTGAGCCCACTCCCATCCCGGAGGCTTCACTGAGGGAGGCTCTGCCTGAGCCCGCTAATATCCCGGAGGCTTCACTGAGGGAGGCTCTGCCTGAGCCCGCTCCCATCCCGGAGGCTTCACTGAGGGAGCTAATTTTATTACACGACTATTACTTCGTGAAAAAATAAATAAATAAAGACACTTTTTTTAGTGTTCAGTGTTTTTATTTACTCAAATGACTGTTAAGTATGAATATTTATGGAAAACTTTGCAAAAGTTAAAACGGAATAAAGTCATGTAGGTTGTTGGAGAGCAGATGATATGATGGTAAGTAGAATAAGAAGCCAAGATGATTTTATCCAAAGCAATTTGCAACTTTCTTCTGTGGAACAAAAGACCCCATTCAGCAAACCCAGATCCATCACTCGTTATCACGGGGAAGTAACCATGACAAGAGTATTTCACTTTCACTCAACTTTAATGAACATTTAGCACATAATGTGTTTCTCAGCATTGATGAATGAGATATGTGTGTGTGTCTTGTTTCTGCTCATTATTGACAGGAAATTTCCAAAAGCTTCTGTGAGCTAATCAGCGATATTTGGTTTATTCTGTGGGATTTGTGTGTTTTTTTTCCTAGCTGACATTGAGGAGCTTCTGGAGCATTTGATTGAAGAGTCGGTTGCCATTTTAACGGCTAAAAAATCCGGTCGGTCGCCATTTTAACAGCTAAAAAATCCGGTCGGTCGCCATTTTAACAGCCGGTCGCCATTTTAACAGCTAAAAAATCTGTCCGGTCGCCATTTTAACGACTAAAAAATCTGGTCGGTCGCCATTTTAACAGCTAAAAAATCTGTCCGGTCGCCATTTTAACAGCTAAAAAATCCGGTCGGTCGCCATTTTAACAGCCATTTTTTCTTTGTCTTTTTATCTGAATGCATAGTTACTTGCGGGCAATCAACAAGTGCGCCAAGAACTTTAACCTTGAAGGCCTAAACAATCTTGTTTTCTGATACTATTCAACAGGTGTGTGAAGATGAAAGATTCACTGGTTCTGTTGGTTACTGCCTCTTAGGCTACAAACGAGTCCAGGTCTGCCTCTATCACAGGGAAGTAACTGTTTTATTTCTTAAACAGAATTTCATTTACTTTAATGAACATTTGGTACATAATGTGTTTCTCAGCATGTTTGAGTGAGGTGTGTGTGTGTCTTGTTTTCGGTTTCTGTGACGTACACTAGGCACACTAGAAGCTTCTGTGTTTGACAACGACCAACAAAGAACGCCTTGAAGAGCATTGCAGGAAGGAGATCATCAATCCCTAACTAAATTAAATCAGTGATATTTATTTACTGTTATTCTGTGTAATTTTGTGTGTGTTTTCTAGCTGATATTGGGAATCTTCTGGAGCAGCTGTTGGAGAGATCATCGGTTCTCTCTCGGGTCCAGATAAAGTTTCTACCAGCACGAGTTTGACTGACCGATATCTCAGCCATTATATTAGAAAAGCACTAGTGCACAAACAAGGCTCAGACCACCCTCATGTATCCCATCATCCTTTTCAGCCCCTCATTTACTCTCCTTTTCACTGTCCTCAGTGAGATTCAGTCCACTATATCCAACAGAACCTGACATTACGGATACAACCCTCCAAGAAAGATTGTTACAAAACACACTTCAGTGACAAGCACAAAATGCCATGACACTCTCAATATATGTTGTGTCTCATTATGAGAGCCTGTAATACAGGTCTGTTTATTTCCATATATCCTCATGCAAAATCCATCAGTAAACAAACACTCCTGCTGTTCAACACAAGCACTACACAACTTTTGTTTAATTCATCAGATCATTGCTGGCCCTGCCCTCTTCTTTTTATTCATTTCTTCTTTTTCCTCTTTCATTCCTGCCATCACAGAAAGCACCGTCGACTGTATACGACTGTAGTCATGTTGATGACGTATTGTTTTGACGTATCCCTGTGAGGGATAGACTACAGTCTTTACAATGGTCCTAGATCACATGCCATTTTTACAGCTTTTAAAACTGTTTTATGGAGTTTTGTCAACTGACAGGTTTTTTTTTATTTATTTTTTATTGGAAATATTTTTAATCAGATAAGCTTTTGGCATGTTGTACAGTATAATCCACCAAACACAATGTAGTTCAGTCGCTCACAGCCTCATTTTCATTCCTGTCATATTCATGTTGACTGTCCTGTTCTCTTGTTAGTAGTTTTAGTCATCCAGAAAAGTGTATTCCTGCTGAAAACAAAACAGCTAAAACCAGACAAATCTGAGCTGGTCTTCTAGCCTTATCACAGTTAGTTTAGCCGGCTGGTCTCAGAGGAGTTTTGGGCCCTTCTTTACAGTCAGGCCGATCTAAGATGGTCAGTCTGAGCAACCAGCTTAAACCAGCTAAGACCAGCCAACCATTCCAACCACATCAGCACAAAAATCTGAGGCCTTTTTTCACAGACAGGGTTTAGATTAAGCCAGGATCAGACCTTAGTTCAATTAGGACATTTCAGAAGCTTTTATAAACATGCCTTAGAAAAACACATTACTGGTGTGCATCTTGAGAATAAACAATGGCACTGTTATGTTTTAAGATATACCAGTGCAAGTTGTGTTCAGTAAAAACAGCTCAAACATACATTTTAGTCTTGGACTAGGGTTAATTGTCTGTAAAACTGGGAAAAAGAGTAAAGATCTAATCTCATCGCAATTTGTGTACAAGCCTTATACTTTATTCTTAAAACCCTTCCAATAAGTTAGTAGTAACATGTTTTTGCGACATGATTTTTTCCAAGTACAAGAAGTGAGATGGCTCTCTCCTGAGGCTGGATAAATTTACTACATTTAATTATGTGTTCATCCTGCAGATCTTTATGTCAGACTGTAAATCCAGAGATCAGCTGGTCATCAGAGTTGTGATCTGGGTCTCATATCAGAGTATCTTCAGACTAACATTCATTATTTACATTTGAAGTCTTTCCAGTTCTGAGGTAGTCTCATCTTTGTTCGACTAGTTCTAGTTCTCTTGACTAGTTTACTTCCTGACTGTAGAATAACAGAGGGTTTCACTTTATTTTGATGGTCCCTAACACATTCTGTTGACTATAAGTAACGCTGCACCTACATGTCTACTAGCTCTCATGAGAGTGTTAGTAGAGTATTAGTAAACTGGTAGGATTGGAATAAGTCGACATGTAGCTGCAAAGTTCCCTTTCGTGGTCACTCAGAGTTACGTCGGATTGACGACGAATGGGGTTTCGCTTAGAACACCTATCGACTTCGAGTATACCAAAAAGAGCCAATGGCAAAGAAATGCCATGGATCTGCGGAATTTGCATGACGTAACTCCGCCCCACCTCGTGGGTATAAAAGGACGACGCCAGGCAACATGCAGTTATGTTTTCGCTTCGGAGCCAAGAGTATCTCTTCACTCCACAGCCATTTCTGACTTCGCTCTACGAGACGAGCCATTCTCTCCGGTGTTGGTGTGACGGCGATCTGCAGCGAGTTCACATTGCCTGCTGATCTGTGCAGTGATCTGCCAGTGATTGTGTTTTCTCCCTGCTCACCTCAACATCGCGGAGTTTTTTTTCTCCTCTCACAAAAGAGCTCGCACGCGGCACGTCTTTTTAAAGACGGCTCGCCCGTGCATTTCTGGTTGCGGCAGATTGGTATCGGACTCTGATGGGCACGTGCGCTGTCTAGTGTGTTTGGGCTTTGATCATGCTTGAACAGCGCTCGTGGGTGTTTCACGTTCTCTCTGTGGGAACATGATCATCGCGTCATTTAGGTCGAGACTCGGTGAACTCGCAAGAGTGAGAGTCCCCTCATCCACCCCCCGATCTTCGGCTGGTGGCCAGGGTGACCTGAGGGTGATGGTCTAGAACAAGGCGCCGACTCTGTGTCCGTGACCCCACCCCAGGTGATTCCACGAGTCTACCTTCGGGTGGCCCGTGTGTTTTCATTTGAAAGCTACAGAGGATGCTGCTATGTCTGTAGCAGCATCACTAGGTGGGCTTTATTCTTCTGGAAGTGACGACTCGTCACAGCTGCCACCTTCTGGTGTGCTATGGCTGTGCCTGAGTCTGATCCGGAGATGACGGCCATGCTTTCCTGGGACGATTGGTTTTTGGGTAAGGCCGCCGACCCGCATCCACGGCAAACCCCAATATCTTTCTTCCCGGACGTACATGATGAGATCTCGACGTCCTGAAAGACCCCCGTGTCTTCTCAGGACCGCTCGTTGGTCTCATCCGCCTTTCCCTCCCCTCAACAGGGCCGCTGCCCATGGGTACACTGGGGTCCCCCCGGTTGAACGCTCTGTTGCGATGCTACTGATGCTACTGCGATGCACTCTGCTCCTCAGAGTGCTTCCCGGCGCAATCCTAAGCACCCATCCGAAGCCTGTAGTTCTTTTCGTCTACACCAATCTGTGGCGAAATCCTATAGTGCCACAGGACAGGCAGCCGCCTCACTGCATCCCATGACCGTTTTGCTGGTCTACCTGACCCAGATGCTCATGGTTATGCATGAGGGCGGGACTGACTCGAGGCTCTTTAATGAGCTACCAAAAAGCACGCCGCCACTGACCTTGCTCTCCAAGCGACGAAGGTGGCCGTGCGCTCTCCGAGTCAGGTGATGTTTACCACTCTGGGGCTGACCGGTCTGATGTGCAGGATGTCGGCGGACTCGTCTGCTCGACACCCCCATATCGCAGGTCGGCCTCTTCGGCGGTGCGGTTGAGTACTTCTGCCCAACAGTTCTCAACCGCCCGTGAGCAGATTGAGGTTATTCTGCCGATGGCCCCGCCGTCCGCTCAGATCCCTCAGTCTGCCAACCGCCGAAGGCTTCCTCCCACGGTTCCAACCCCGCCCGTTCACCCGGGCTGGCTTGGAAGACCATGGGGGGATGCCTCAGCCCTCTCCAGCCCCGCCCCCCGCTAAACGCCGGGTTAAGCGGCACTTTTGAGATGGGCTCAGAGATGGGACTCAGTTCTTTCCATGAGTTGGTAGCAGGACCACTCCTTTCCCCGGTGGAGGGCTGGGGAAGAATCCTTATTCAGAAAGAACTGACTCTCTCGTCTCTGAGAATACAGAGTTTTGGACGACACGGTGCGCCGCCTCCGAGCCGTGCACCCCTCGCCCCCCTCTGTCTCAGAGCCGGATGTCAGTGTGTGCCGTCCCTGGACCGTACCGCGCTCATCCCCCTCTGTCGCCAGACCCCTGGCAGAGCAGGCCCCCGCGGAACGCTGGTCCTTCCCTGGCCTCCTCTGTCAGGGTGCGGTTATGACCGTGCCCCCACTCTGGGCCGCTATGCCGTCCACCTCTGGGCCGGTCATTCTGCTTCGCTGCACCACCGAGGGGACGTCGGACGTCAGCCTGAACTATCTCGGTGACTGACTGTCCTAGCTCACTCTCGAGACCAGGTTTGCGAACACAGGGACCTTGTGCTCCGGCTCCTAGCTCGCCTGGGCCTTTGGGTCAACTGGGAGAAGAGCAAACTTTGCCCCGTGCAGAGGATCTCTTTTCTCGATATGGACATCGACTCGGTCACCATATCCGCGCAGCTTATGAGCGAGCACGCACAGTCACTGCTGACTTGTCTGAGACAATTTCAGGGCAAGAGTGCGGTTCCACTGAAATATTTTCAGAGGCTCCTGGCATCTGCAGCCGCGGTAACGCCGCTCGGATTGCTTCATATGAGACCGATTCAGCTTTGGCTTCGCGACCGAGTCCCGAGGTGGGCATGGCAACAAGGCACGCTCCGAGTATCAGTTACTCCGACCTGCCGTCAGACCTTCACCCCGTGGTCGAACCTCAGTTTTCTCAGGGCAAGTGTCCCCCTGTAACGAGTTTCCCGGCATGTTGTTGTCTCAACAGATGCCTCCACCACGGGCTGGGGCGCCATGTGCAATGGACATAGTGCCGCGGGCTCCTGGACAGGACCCCAGCGCCTATGGCATGTCAATTGCCTCGAGTTGCTGGCAGTACGCCTTGCCCTGCACCCCTTTCGGGCGTTGCTCAAGGGTCAACACGTACTAGTCCGATCAGACAATACCGCCACTGTAGCGTACATCAACCATCAAGGTGGTCTACGCTCCCACCGTATGTCACAACTCGCTCGCCACCTCCTCTTATGGGGTCAGAAGCATCTGAGGTCGCTTCGAGCCATTTACATTCCCGGAGCCCTGAACTGTGCAGCCGACGAGCTCTCCCGGCTTCAGCCCCTCCCTGGAGAATGGCAACTCCATCCCCAGTCGGTTCAGCTGATTTTGGACCAGTTCGGGGACCCACAGATAGATCTGTTTGCCTCCCACGACTCAACCCATTGCGACCAGTATTATTCCCTGACCAAGGGCACGCTCGGCACGGATGCTCTGGCGCACAGCTGGCTGCGGGGCCGCAAATATGCGTTTCCCCCATTGAGCCTTCTTGCGCAGGTCATGCGCAAGGTCAAGGAGGACGAGGAGCAGGTCCTTCTGGTTGCACCGTTCTGGCCCACCCGGACTTGGTTCTCCGAACTGGTGCTCCTCGCGACAGCACCTCCTTGGCCAATTCCTCTGAGGAAGGACCTCCTTTCTCAGGGACGGGGCACTCTGTGGCACCCTTGTCCCGATCTTTGGAACCTCGACGTGTGGCTCCTGGACGGGACGAGGCAGGTTTGAGTACCCTACCACCAGCGGTGGTGGCTACCATCACTTCCGCTAGAGCGTCGTCCACGAGACACGCCTATGCATTGAAGTGGAACCTCTTCGTCAACTGGTCCTCTTCACGCCGAGAAGACCCCCGGAGGTGTTCGGTTGGTGTCGTGCTTTCCTTCCTTCAAGATGGGTTGGAGTGAAGGCTGTCTCCCTCCACCCTCAAGTTTATGTTGCCGCTTTTCCCGCACACCATGACTTGGTGGAAGGTAAATCCTTAGGAAAGCACGACCTGGCCGTCAGGTTCTTGAGGGGAGCGAGGGGACTGAATCCTCCCCGCTCTCCTCTCGTTCCCTCTTGGGACCTCGCAGTGGTTCTAACTGCCCTGCAGAGTGCTCCCTTTGAGCCTCTGCAATCAGTGGAGCTTAAGTTCCTGTCAATGAAGACAGCGCTCCTGGTTGCATTGGCCTCTGTCAAGAGGGTAGGGGACCTGCAAGCATTCTCCGTTGATGAAGTGTGCCTGGAATTCGGGCCGGCTTACTCTCACGTGATCCTGAGACCCCGGCCTGGATATGTGCCCAAGGTTCCTACCACTCCCTTCCGGGACCAGGTGGTGAACCTGCAAGTGCTGCCCTTGGAGGAGGCAGACCCAGCCTTGGCACTGCTCTGTCCAGTACGCACTCTCCGCGCCTATGTAGACAGGACGCAGTGTTTCAGGACCTCAGACCAGCTCTTTGTCTGTTATGGTGTGAAGCTGAAGAGAAAGGCTCTCTCCAAGCAGAGGTTGTCTCACTGGATAGTGGACACCATTGCTTTGGCATACCAGCAGCAAGGTCGACCGTGTCCCCTTGGTGTGACTGCCCACTCCACCCGGAGTGTGGCATCCTTTTGGGCTCTAGCGCATGGCGCCTCGCTAACAGACATCTGGAGCCAGTGTCCTCTCATGTACTCGCTTCAACTAGCTAGTACTGGACCCGCTAAGGTGTCTTTGCATGCTCGCCATTCCACTCTACGGACTGGATACGTGCGATATTCTCCTCAGGTGAGCTTCTCCGCAAGCCCTGAGTTCCTCCAGCACCCCTGATGCTAGCGCCAGTATCTATTGCCTGTGCGTCGGCTAGGTGCCTCCCGTGTGCATGGTCCCTCCCGGAGCTACCCCCACACGTGTATTTCCACTCCTCTCTGAGCATGTGTCTGTCCCTTGGCAAGCCACCTTGCCACCCCTGGGGTTGAAATATTCCACATGCGGCTGGACACCCCAGTATTCTCCATATGCTTCCTTCGGGTCATATGTGTATTTCTAAATGCCCCCCCCCCCTCTCTGGGTTGGTGTTACTTGCATATTTCCTCTAAACTATGGGATATGCTTCCCAGTATACCTTGGTATTCCTGTGTTAAATAGGAGTCCTTCGTCTGTGCGAGTCTCACACAAGGGTCTCAGATTTACGCAGGGCACTAGAAGATAGCTGTGAAGATGGCGTGATTAGACTGATAACCCCATTCGTCGTCAATCCGACGTAACTCGGAGTGACCACGAAAGGGAACGTATCGGTTACGTATGTAACCCTCGTTCCCTGAGTAGGGAACGGAGACGTTACTTCTTCCTGCCACTTCCGCTGTACCGCGGGGATCGCCTAACATGAAAACATATTCTGCATCTTTGATGAAATTTAAAAAAAAAAAAAAACATAAATAATAAAGTGAAACATGTTTCCTGTAAATTTTCTCTCTTCAATGAAAATTAAAATGATTTTGTTGTTTGACCGGAATTTTCCTTCACGAATTTTCTGGCCACTGACGTCACAGATTCAAGCACGTTTAGACGGAAGTTATATATTGAGTGCCTCGTGTGCCTTGTGAGCCATTTTGCGTGGACCTCGAGAAGAAGGAAATCAAGTCGTCACCTTCATTTATATTGCGCTTTTAACAATACAAATTATTTCAAGAAAGCCTCTCTCATTCTCTTCGACAGATCGACTCTTCTTTATCTTAACCTACTGGAGTCATGCCACCTCTGCGCAACTCACTGGAATCAGCCACCACAGCAAACCAGCCGGTTAGGTCTGCAGGGCAGGTTTCATCAGCATTTTCAGAGTATATTCCAGTTATAGAAGATATCCATTCAGCTGTCTCCGACTTTATCAGCTCTGGTCAAATGGCTTCAACCCCATTCGTCTCGGGTCAGCTCTGTACCGAACCGCTTTAGTTATAATACGCCTTGCTCGGCTACTGAATCTATCCAGAGTCGGTTAAGAAGAATCCGGTCGGTTGTCATTTTAACAGCAACAGAATTGTTTTTAATGACTCGGTCTGTCTGTAAAAGTAATCGTTTGTTTGTCATACCCTTGAGTGGCGACTCTGATGAGACTCGTGGAAACAGGCATCAGAAACCACATCAAACACCTCTGTAAGACATCATTCTACCACCTAAAGAACATCACCAAACTCCGTCCAACACTCACACTGGCAGATGCAGTGAAGCTCGTCCACGCCTTTGTCTCTTCCAGGCTGGACTACTGTAATGCACTCCTCATACATCCAGAACAGCGATGCCTGGATCCCGATGAGGGTGCGCAAACATGATCACATCACCCCCATCCTGAAATCTCATCACTGGCTCCCTGTGCCACTCTGAATTGAATGTAAGGTTTCCCTCCTCACCCACCAGTGCATTCACTGACAAATGAAGAAGGTCAGATGTTTTATCCAAAGTAAGTATTACAAGGACAATCCCAGTAATGTGTGGCTAAAGAGAGAGTTTATCCAAAACATTTTCCAAACTGGAACATACGACTTTGTTTCAATCCCATTAGATTTTTTCTGAAGAACAAAAAAGTCACTGTTTACGTTCTTTGCATCATTTTCTACACAATGAAGGTGACTGAGGCTGTCATTCATCTAAAGGACTTATTTTGTGTTGCACAGAAAAGTTGAAGGGAGTTGGAATGACATGAGGGCGAGTAAATGTCAGAATTTACATTTTTGTCTTGATCAAAGAATGCATATTTTTATATCTTGCAGGCAGATTAAACCAACAAATGTAAGCCAAGAACTTTAAAGGAACAATCCACCGTTTTTTTATATTAAACTATGCTATTCTCTTAACTAAGACGAGTTGATACATACCTCTCTCGTCTCAGTGCGTCTTCGACTCGGTGCAGTAATATCATCACTATATCATCGGGAGAGGATTATTAAGGAGTGATGATATTACTGCGCAGAGTCGAAGTGCTCCCAAGTGCAATTCCGCCATACATTATAGTTATCCATTTTACCCACTTAGAAAAGCGCCACGTGTTATTTTGTGTCACCATACTTTGTCATGTAACTACTCGTGTAACTGTATTTAAATAGGGAAACCATGGAGGTGTTTGGTCGCTTCAAACTTCATCTCTGTTTGGATCCTAGTGAATGAACTGGGCTAAACTACTCTCAAAGTGTCGCGGCGGTCAAGTCCAAGCCAAGTCCTGTAGCAGGTCAAGTCCTATAGCAGGTCAAGTCCTGTAGCAGGTCAAGTCAAGTCAAGTCCTGTAGTAGGTCAAGTCCTGTAGTAGGTCAAGTCAAGTCCTGTAGCAGGTAAAGTCCTGTAGCAGGTCAAGTCCTGTAGCAGGTCAAGTCCTGTAGCAGGTCAAGTCCTGTAGTAGGTCAAGTCAAGTCCTGTAGTAGGTCAAGTCCTGTAGTAGGTCAAGTCAAGTCAAGTCCTGTAGTAGGTCAAGTCCTGGTCAAGTCCTGTAGCAGGTCAAGTCCTGTAGCTGGTCAAGTCCTGTAGCAGGTCAAGTCCTGTATTAGGTCAAGTCCTGTATTAGGTCCAGTCCTGTATTAGGTCAAGTCCTGTATTAGGTCAAGTCCTGTAGTAGGTCAAGTCAAGTCCTGTAGTAGGTCAAGTCCTGTAGTAGGTCAAGTCAAGTCCTGTAGTAGGTCAAGTCCTGTAGTAGGTCAAGTCAAGTCCTGTCCTTTAGGAAGTCAAGTCCTGTAGTAGGTCAAGTCAAGTCAAGTCCTGTAGTAGGTCAAGTCCTGCAGTAGGTCAAGTCCTGTAGTAGGTCAAGTCAAGTCCTGTAATAAGTCAAGTCCAAGTCAAGTCAAGTCCTGTAGTAGGTCAAGTCAAGTGGTGTTTGGTCGCTTCAAACTTCATCTCTGTTTGGATCCTAATGAATGAACTGGGCTAAACTGCTCTCAAAGTGTCGCGGCGTTCATTATCACAGGGAAGTTTCACTGTTTGATTTCTTCAACAGTATTTAATTTACTTTAATGAACATTTGGCACATAATGTGTTTCTCAGCATGTATAAATGAGATGTGTGTGTCTTTTTGAGATGAGACCAAGTCACACATGTGCAAGTCTCAAGTGAGTA
This sequence comes from Meda fulgida, assembly GCA_030578275.1. Lineage (NCBI taxonomy): Eukaryota > Metazoa > Chordata > Actinopteri > Cypriniformes > Leuciscidae > Meda > Meda fulgida. Next base: position 32,438,451 of record CM060623.1, read on the forward strand.
ACTGATCAAAAAGAAAACTCAGTTACAGAGGAAATATTGTCAGCTGCATATTTAGCTGGTGTTCCACAGTCAACACCAGTTAAGCAAAATAGAATCCATAGTTTTACGCAAGAACCTGACTATTCATTCAAAACTTCTGTTGATGTTATCAAGTCCGGAAACAGCTGTACAGTGTTCAAAGTCATCAACATCAGGGACATACTACGCCTTACCGGCAGCAAAGTCCTACCAATCAGTAAGCAAACTTTTTAATGAAAATGTCCTTATTCTGTGGTTTTTATTAATAAAATCAGAACTTAAATGAGGGCCATAAAATATACAATGTCATATCATTGTTATTTATTATTCTATGTTGTTTTTGTTCTTTGTAATTTGTCAAACACAAATGTAATTCATTTTTTTTCATTTAGTATGAACAAACAGATGCTGAAAGTGAGAACCTATCTGAAGATCTTAGTCTTGATGTCAGCATGCTCTCCCTAAATCCTCCAACAGAAAAGAAGGACCTAAGTTTTATTCCTCTAAGTTCGACCTCAACATCAACTCCAACTACAGAGGAAGATGAATACAATAGTAGATACAAAGATCGAAAATGAATCGCTGATCGCAGCAACAGATTGCTGTAGAGCCTCAGTTAAAGCTGCTCGTCATCTCTTCCTTCTCGTTCATTTATAGCATCAAATAAACATGAATGAACATAAGAATGTTGTTTCAACCATGGAAAGACGTCAGTTCCCACAGCTTTTCAAGTTCAAATCCATCGACGTTAGTCTACTAACATTTGGTGGATGGCGGGTTATGATTGGTCAGATCGCCTTTCAATCAAACTCCCCGCGAAGGGTGAATTGAGGGTCTCAAACACAACAATTAAAAAAGGAAGGAAAAACCATGCATTAAGAGCCGAGGTTGAAAATAGGCAACATCATGTATTTCCTCATAAAAAAAAGGAAAATAAATCGTTTTCTTCTTTTAAGGGTTTTTAGGCTTTTTTTGTTTAATAATCTTTATATTTATAAGAGAGAGCATGCCATGAGATCGCCACAGGGCTCTTAAAGTCACGTGACACAAACTGACTTTCCCAGTTTAAACTTCCAGTTAAATACATCCATTGTAAGGATAAAGATAAAGATGGCATATTGTGTTTTGCTTTACTGCTATTATTGTTGTTTTAATATGTTCTGTTCTTTTATTTATTTAAAAGATTTAAATGAATTGTGAATAGAAGGCAGTGAATTGAACCAACAAGTGTTCACAAGCACGGAAGTGTGTTTTTTTTTTTTCATTTTAATCTCAGCCCTAATAGGATGTAAAGTGTTTTCTAAAGTCTATTGTTTCCAAAAACAACATTTGCCTGTTCGTTGATGGAAAAACATTCATCATTGATAAAAAGAGCATAGAGAAGTATCATGTTTAAAAGTGTTTCCTGTAAATGTTCTCTTTTCAATGAAAAGGAATCTTTGAGTTGGAATGGAATTTTCCATCTTGTGGCGTCAAATCTTGTCAGATCACATGTTCAGCATGCATAATTGGTTTAGGTATATTTGACTTGGTTGAATTGTTCTCAACTGGGTTTAGCTGGAAACTTCTGATTTCAGCTGCGTACCAAATTGGTTCAGGTGTGTCTGTGAGTCCCACAGATTGCTCTTCCTCATCCTCAGAGCAGCGTCAAGATACTCTCTTCCAAGGCCCGGACATCCAGAGATCGTTTCATCCAATTATCATATAATTTGACAAATAAAAAATAAAAAAGTTACTTTTTTGTGTTTTTATTTATTCAAATGACTGAATGTGACAGTTTTCTGGTGCGGTCCAGTTGACAGCGGTCGTCTGTATGTCTATATGGAAACTGGCATCAGAAACTACAGCCGTTTGGGCAAACTTCAGTATCACTTAAGTACAACAGAAGAGAGAAGATCCTTCAGTTTGCTTCGTCGTCTTTCATCTATCATCTTCAAGAGCGAGGATTATGAGGAATGTGATGGGACTGTTCTTGGGCCGTTGAGATTGAGCTTTTGGCTCCACTTTGGGTTGGAAAACTCCTTCTAATGCTGGTAGATTCAGTCCTGCTGCTGTAACTCAGAACACGTTTGGACCGCAGTCAGTGTCTGATGTGGTTCGTGCCTCGTGCTGATCGATGTCATTGTTATGAACGGAAAAGGAAAAACTGCATTTCACTGTAAATATTTCATTCCCTCACAATGGCTCTTAAGCATATCCTCCTGAGACCCAGAAAAAAACTTTTTTTTTATTTAGTTTTTTTTTTTCATGTCATCACATTGTTTAGAGCATAAGAAACAAATGGTAAAAAACATTTTTGAAAAATTAAATTTTATTAATATGTCATGCTATGTCCTCTGTAGTGGACACCAGGACTCAGTTGTTAAAACAATGAAATAACATAAAATTATATGTGTAGGCTAAAACAATGGGATTTTTTTTCAATCACCAATACATTTTGGGGATTTTTTAAACCAAAATTTGTATAAAGATGATTCTCAACTATGTTATGAAAGACATAACAGAATTAATTGATACACCATTTTACTTTATGCAATATGTGGGTAAAATGGGCATAAATTAATATTCCCATTCAATGCAATGTATCTATACACTGTATCTAATTTGCACATTAATGTGTTCTTGGAGCAACATTTAATGAAAAAAGAAGTGTAAGAATTAGAGTAATAATTAGCAACATTTTAATAATAATATCTAATATTTCATAGGAATATTGATGTATCATTTATTTCCATATTCACTTGTTGTGTCTCCCAAAATGCCTGATAAACATGCTGTAAGTCCTGATGTCCTCTACTGTGCACATGTATGAAATCAATGCCTTTTCTGTAACAAAGTAATTTTTTTATTTGAAACCCCATAACGTTTTCCTGAGATGTTGGTTGATGAAATACAATTTGAAAAGTAGTTCGATTTAAATTATAATTACAATATATTATCATATTTCCATAAGAGTGCTATTTTATCACTAAATTAATGTCAGAACATTTTTAAAGACCAGGGAGAAGTTGTTTTCAGGGTGAAACCTCCAAACATGTGGTATCTTTGTAAAGCCCTGAATGTGCTCTTTACAGGACAGCCAGAATAACAGTGTGACATGCATGGTGTCAGAGAAATACACTAACATATAATGTCCACTACAGTGGACAAAAGTCTATTCCTGGGTCCCAGGAGGATATAGAACAAATTCAGGTAAGCTTTTGGAGGACAGTAAGTAGAATAAGAAGGTAAGATGGTTTTATCCAAAGCAATTTGCAACTTTCTTCTGTAGAACAAAAGACCTCATTCAGCAAACCCAGATCCATCACTCGTAATCACGGGGAAGTAACTGTTTCATTTCAACAACAGTATTTCGTTAAAAAGTTCAACAGAAGAGATAAGATCCGTCCAGGGCCTTCCTTAGGGTTAAAAAGGAATAGATTCAGGTAGGTTAATGGAGAACGGATATGAAGATGGTAAGATGCTTTTATGCTTTTACTTTTTGCTGTATAGAACACAAGTCACCATTCACGTTCTTTGCATTATTTTCCCCACAATGAAGGTGAATGGCAACTGAGTCTTGCTCAGCAAAAGACCCTCTTATGTTTTGCACACAGGAAAATTGATATGAGGTTGAGTAAATTATGACAGTATTTTCATATTTTTGTGAACTGTTTCTTCGACTGTCTTGATCAAATTATTGCACAGTTCCTTGCGGCAGAACAAACCAACAAGTGTGCCAAGAACTATAACCTTGAATCCCTGAACGCTCTTGTTTTCTGATATTATTTAACAGGTGTGAAGATGAAAGATTCATTGGTTCTGTTGGTTTCGGCTCCTGAGGCGACAAACTTCTGCCAAATCTGCCTCGATATCACAGGGAAGTAACACTCTTTCATTTCTTTAAAAAAAAAAAGCTTTCAGTAAGATTTTATTTGGATTTTAACTTTTTCACTAGATGACATCCAGACTCCATTACTGATCATGAGGGCGCCTCCATTTTCATAGCCTATATGTTTTGAGTGATCTGAACCATGTATTTCCATAATGTTCATACTATTTATCAGAAGTAGTATGAGTGGTAGCATTTGATTTGAATTCAACCTCTAATAAAAGCATAAAAAGAGCACATATGTGCGTGATAGCTCGTAGCCGCATCACAAATCGAGAATCCATAATATTTTTCTTTATATTTAAAACATTTTCAGACCTCTTTTTCTCATTAAATTTAATTGGTGTAATCTTTTGCACTATTGGCATGAAAACAAAGTGAAATTTCTACCAATCTGTCATGATTTTTCATGTTTATTGTTATTTCAAAATAAAGGCCTAAACACACCTAATGAATATGAAATATTCTTTTTGCAAATGATCTGCTAATATGGAACTGAGCGACTAATAAGAACAGTTGTATATTTATTTAACATTAACAAAGATTAAAATACTGTAACTAATATATTTCTGTTGTTATTTAATGCAAGTTAATGCATTAATGTTAATTAGTTATTAGTATTATTAGTTATTATTAGTATTATGTTTTTTTAGGGTGTCCTTCTGAAAAACTGTAAATTGAAATTTATAAGAGAGAGTTTGTCATGAAATCACCACAGGGCTTGAACTGTCAAACACAGACTTTTCCAGGTGAACAGTAAATAATTAACTGAATACATAATTAATAAGTGGAAGGATACACATACAGACAAACAGTAAAACTTATCTCTGGTTTTTCAACATCTTGTGTAATTTTGTATTTAGTTTACTGAGGTTTACACTTACATTTTTGTTTAACGTTTTTTTGTCTAAAAGGTTCAAATCAAATAGAAGGCAGTGTATAAAACAAATTCTGCATGTTTGATAAAAATAACAAATAATAGAGTGAAACATGTTTCCTGTCAATGCTCTCTTCAATGAAAATAATTGTGTTGTCGGAGTTCCCCAACTAGAACTTTCCCATCTTCTGGCATCAGATCACGTGATGTCATTGATGACTTTTCATTGGATGTCTTCAGGACAATACAAATCTGACACCTGTTAGATGATTCAGAATATCAAAGAGGGCAAATTCCAATCAGAAGTGAGCATCCCCATATATGAACATAAATGATTAAATTATTTTCTTGAATTGACCATTGCATGTTGCCTTCGCTGAAGGGCCCTTCGTCTTCAGTTGTTCACTTTTGTTTGGAACTCTGCTCTCTCTGTTCTTTTGTTGAACCCTAGCTGTCGGAAATGATCTTCTCTCTTCTTTCTTCAGACATATTTAAAATTGTTTAAACTGCTGTCATTTGTGATGCCTGTTTAAAAACGTGTATCCACTCTGTGATACGACATAGAGAACGATCAGATCACACAATCATTTGAGTAAATAAAAACACACAACAAAGAATAGTAATATTATTTCAATCTTTTTATTTCATAATGCAAATTTACAGCCACATCTTTCTGGGAGTGGGGGGGGACTCTTTTTTCAGGGCGGCGTGGACCTTCTCAGTTGAATTACCTTTCGTTTCTCCAGGGTGGCGTGGGCCCCTCGGTCGTATTAGCTTTAGCTTTGCTGATCATCAATGCTGATCATGATTTCGATTATCATTTTCTCAGCACATGTTTTTCTCAGGACATCATTTTGTCAGGACATCATTTTGTCAGGACATCATTTTGTCAGGACATCATTTTCTCAGGACATTATTTTCTCAGGACATCATTTTCTCAGCACATCATTTTCTCAGCACAAGAAGCCGTCGATCATAATTTTTTTGGATTGTGGATCAATCGAATTGTTCCATCCTAGCATCATGCTATACTGTTATTATAGAATTTCATACCTGTGTTACTGAGCGACTGATTGGTCGAGAATTGTATCTTCTAAATGGTTGATAAATATGTCTTCTAAATATCTTAACAAAGCGGCTTCCAGCTGAAAATATTTGAGAAACAGCTGAAGCTAGTTTTCTCCAGTTTAACTCAGTAATGTTAAGCAAGTTGAAAGTAGCTAAATAAAGTTGGTATATAGACAATATGAGCTTCCAAGTATTGAAAATATGCATTCCTATACCTGTCACAAGGGCAAGCCATTCCTGGAGTCTTGAAAAGGTCGAAGCTGGTCGGTTTACTGTGGTGTTTGAAACAGGTATAACGCTGGAAAGTGACATATTTACCACAGTGAATTCAGGCGACGCACTAAAATTGTAGGATTCTACAAAAACGTACTAATCGTAAATGGTTTGACCTCTGGCTTCTTCAAAACGAAAGAGCAGATGATCTGAGTGGCTGTCTTCTCTATCTCAACGTCCGTCAAATGAATCTTAGTCACGAGTCAATATTACTCACATAAATGGGGCGTGTCTTCATACTAGTGTCAGATTTTATTGGCAAGAAAAAAGTCAGGAGATCTGACATCAAACTTTGTTCAGCGCTAAAACCACATCCCTGACTATCATGTCAGATCTTGCCCCGTCCCCTTGTTTCTTCATTTGGTTGAATTAAATTATATTTATTTAAGTTTAGTTTATCTGGCACTCACATAATTTATCCCCCTTTATATTCACTTGCTCCTGGTTTGCTTAGCTTTTATTTTATTATTTTTATACTTTTATTTTTATTTTATTTCTGTGTATCGTCCCCTATCAGACTTCTTTATAAAGAGTGCAGCGCGTGTCAAACATGTTTCCTGTAAATGTTTTTTCATTAACGAAAATGAATAGAATCTTCTAGAATTTTTCCAAATTCTGACGTCAAATCACCTGACATACCATCACTGATGACTCATTTCTTCTGGCCAATAAAAATCAGACGCGTGTAGACGGATGTAATATATATTGAGTGGCTCCTGTGCTATCAGCCATTTTGCGTGTATCTTAAGAAGGAGAAGGAAGCCTCTCTCATTCTCTTCGACAAATCTGTTTTATCTAAACCCACTGGAGTCATGCCACCTGTGCTCACCTCACCGGAATCAGCCACCACAGCAAACCAGCTGGTTAGGTCTGCATGGCAGGTTTTTTCTTCATTTAGTGAGTATATTCAAGTTATACAAGAGATTAGATCAGCTTACTCTGATTTTAATCAGTTGTACTCAAATGGATTCAACTGGATGGGTCTCGGGTCAGCGCTGTGGCGAACTGTGTCAGCTCTGTGCCACACTGCTTCAGTTCTGAAACGCCTTGCTCGGCTGCTGAATCTATCCAGCGTTGGTGAAGAAGCTGCCGGTCGGTTGCCATTGTAACAGCAACAGAATCCGGTGGGTCGCCATTTTAACTGCAACAGAATGACAGAGCCCTGACACTCTATTTATTAAATAAATAAAGAATACAAATTTTTAGTGTTTAGTGTTTTTATATACTCAAATGACTGTTAAGTATGAATATTTAGGTAAAACTTTGCAAAAGTTAAAACGGAATAAATTCAGGTAGGTTTTTGGTAGAATAAGTACAATAAGCAGGTTAGATGATTTTATCCAAAGCAATTTGCAACTTTCTTCTGTGGAACAAAAGACCCCATTCAGCAAACCCAGATCCATCACTCGTTATCACGGGGAAGTAACCATGTTTCATTTCGACAAGAGTATTTCACTTTCACTCAACTTTAATGAACATTTAGCACATAATGTGTTTCTCAGCATTTATGAATGAGGTATGTGTGTGTGTGTATTATTTCTGCTCATTATTGACAGGAAATTTCCAAAAGCTTCTGTGAGCTAATCAGCGATATACGGTTTATTCTGTGGGATTTGTGTGTTTTTTTCCTAGCTGACATTGAGGAGCTTTTTTTTCCCTCTCTCGGATCTGTCGCTCCTCATGCTTCCGTCTCAATTTCACTGAGGGACGCTGTGCCTGAGCCCGCTCCCATCCCGGAGGCTTCACTGAGGGAGGCTGTGCTTGAGCCCCACTGAGGGAGGCTGTGCCTGAGCCCGCTCCCATCCCGGAGGCTTCACTGAGGGAGGCTCTGCCTGAGCCCGCTCTAATCCCGGAGGCTTCACTGAGGGAGGCTCTGCCTGAGCCCGCTCTAATCCCGGAGGCTTCACTGAGGGAGGCTCTGCCTGAGCCCGCTCTCATCCCGGAGGCTTCATAGAGGGAGGCTCTGCCTGAGCCCGCTCTAATCCCGGAGGCTTCACTGAGGGAGGCTCTGCCTGAGCCCGCTCTCATCCCGGAGGCTTCACTGAGGGAGGCTCTGCCTGAGCCCGCTCTAATCCTGGAGGCTTCACTGAGGGAGGCTCTGCCTGAGCCCGCTCTCATCCCGGAGGCTTCACTGAGGGAGGCTCTGCCTGAGCCCGCTCTAATCCCGGAGGCTTTACTGAGGGAGGCTCTGCCTGAGCCCGCTCCCATCCCGGAGGCTTCACTGAGGGAGGCTCTGCCTGAGCCCGCTCTAATCCCGGAGGCTTCACTGAGGGAGGCTCTGCCTGAGCCCGCTCTAATCCCGGAGGCTTCACTGAGGGAGGCTCTGCCTGAGCCCGCTCCCATCCCGGAGGCTTCACTGAGGGAGGCTCTGCCTGAGCCCGCTCTAATCCCGGAGGCTTTTACTGAGGGAGGCTCTGCCTGAGCTCGCTCCCATCCCGGAGGCTTCACTGAGGGAGGCTCTGCCTGAGCCCGCTCTAATCCCGGAGGCTTCACTGAGGGAGGCTCTGCCTGAGCCCGCTCTAATCCCGGAGGCTTCACTGAGGGAGGCTCTGCCTGAGCCCGCTCTAATCCCGGAGGCTTCACTGAGGGAGGCTCTGCCTGAGCCCGCTCTAATCCCGGAGGCTTCACTGAGGGAGGCTCTGCCTGAGCCCGCTCTAATCCCGGAGGCTTCACTGAGGGAGGCTCTGCCTGAGCCCGCTCTAATCCTGGAGGCTTCACTGAGGGAGGCTCTGCCTGAGCCCGCTCTAATCCCGGAGGCTTCACTGAGGGAGGCTCTGCCTGAGCCCGCTCCCATCCCGGAGGCTTCACTGAGGGATGCTCTGCCTGAGCCCGCTCCCATCCCGGAGGCTTCACTGAGGGAGGCTCTGCCTGAGCCCGCTCCCATCCCGGAGGCTTCACTGAGGGAGGCTCTGCCTGAGCCCCGCTCCCATCCTGGAGGCTTCACTGAGGGAGGCTGTGCCTGAGCCCCACTGAGGGAGGCTCTGCCTGAGCCCGCTCTCATCCCGGGGGCTTCACTGAGGGAGGCTGTGCCTGAGCCCACTCCCATCCCGGAGGCTTCACTGAGGGAGGCTCTGCCTGAGCCCGCTAATATCCCGGAGGCTTCACTGAGGGAGGCTCTGCCTGAGCCCGCTCCCATCCCGGAGGCTTCACTGAGGGAGCTAATTTTATTACACGACTATTACTTCGTGAAAAAATAAATAAATAAAGACACTTTTTTTAGTGTTCAGTGTTTTTATTTACTCAAATGACTGTTAAGTATGAATATTTATGGAAAACTTTGCAAAAGTTAAAACGGAATAAAGTCATGTAGGTTGTTGGAGAGCAGATGATATGATGGTAAGTAGAATAAGAAGCCAAGATGATTTTATCCAAAGCAATTTGCAACTTTCTTCTGTGGAACAAAAGACCCCATTCAGCAAACCCAGATCCATCACTCGTTATCACGGGGAAGTAACCATGTTTCATTTCGACAAGAGTATTTCACTTTCACTCAACTTTAATGAACATTTAGCACATAATGTGTTTCTCAGCATTTATGAATGAGGTATGTGTGTGTGTGTATTATTTCTGCTCATTATTGACAGGAAATTTCCAAAAGCTTCTGTGAGCTAATCAGCGATATACGGTTTATTCTGTGGGATTTGTGTTTTTTTTTCCTAGCTGACATTGAGGAGCTTTTTTTCCCTCTCTCGGATCTGTCGCTCCTCATGCTTCCGTCTCAATTTCACTGAGGGACGCTGTGCCTGAGCCCGCTCCCATCCCGGAGGCTTCACTGAGGGAGGCTGTGCTTGAGCCCCACTGAGGGAGGCTGTGGCTGGGCCCGCTCCCATCCCGGAGGCTTCACTGAGGGAGGCTCTGCCTGAGCCCGCTCTAATCCCGGAGGCTTCACTGAGGGAGGCTCTGCCTGAGCCCGCTCTAATCCCGGAGGCTTCACTGAGGGAGGCTCTGCCTGAGCCCGCTCTAATCCCGGAGGCTTCACTGAGGGAGGCTCTGCCTGAGCCCGCTCTCATCCCGGAGGCTTCACTGAGGGAGGCTCTGCCTGAGCCCGCTCTAATCCCGGAGGCTTTACTGAGGGAGGCTCTGCCTGAGCCCGCTCCCATCCCGGAGGCTTCACTGAGGGAGGCTCTGCGTGAGCCCGCTCTAATCCCGGAGGCTTCACTGAGGGAGGCTCTGCCTGAGCCCCGCTCTAATCCTGGAGGCTTCACTGAGGGAGGCTCTGCCTGAGCCCGCTCTAATCCCGGAGGCTTCACTGAGGGAGGCTCTGCCTGAGCCCGCTCCCATCCCGGAGGCTTCACTGAGAGAGGCTCTGCCTGAGCCCCGCTCCCATCCCGGAGGCTTCACTGAGGGAGGCTCTGCCTGAGCCCGCTCTCATCCCGGAGGCTTCACTGAGGGAGGCTCTGCCTGAGCCCGCTCCCATCCTGGAGGCTTCACTGAGGGAGGCTGTGCCTGAGCCCCACTGAGGGAGGCTCTGCCTGAGCCCGCTCTCATCCCGGGGGCTTCACTGAGGGAGGCTGTGCCTGAGCCCACTCCCATCCCGGAGGCTTCACTGAGGGAGGCTCTGCCTGAGCCCGCTAATATCCCGGAGGCTTCACTGAGGGAGGCTCTGCCTGAGCCCGCTCCCATCCCGGAGGCTTCACTGAGGGAGCTAATTTTATTACACGACTATTACTTCGTGAAAAAATAAATAAATAAAGACACTTTTTTTAGTGTTCAGTGTTTTTATTTACTCAAATGACTGTTAAGTATGAATATTTATGGAAAACTTTGCAAAAGTTAAAACGGAATAAAGTCATGTAGGTTGTTGGAGAGCAGATGATATGATGGTAAGTAGAATAAGAAGCCAAGATGATTTTATCCAAAGCAATTTGCAACTTTCTTCTGTGGAACAAAAGACCCCATTCAGCAAACCCAGATCCATCACTCGTTATCACGGGGAAGTAACCATGACAAGAGTATTTCACTTTCACTCAACTTTAATGAACATTTAGCATATAATGTGTTTCTCAGCATTGATGAATGAGATATGTGTGTGTGTCTTGTTTCTGCTCATTATTGACAGGAAATTTCCAAAAGCTTCTGTGAGCTAATCAGCGATATTTGGTTTATTCTGTGGGATTTGTGTGTTTTTTTTCCTAGCTGACATTGAGGAGCTTCTGGAGCATTTGATTGAAGAGTCGGTTGCCCATTTTAACGGCTAAAAAATCCGGTCGGTCGCCATTTTAACAGCTAAAAAATCCGGTCGGTCGCCATTTTAACAGCCGGTCGCCATTTTAACAGCTAAAAAATCTGTCCGGTCGCCATTTTAACGACTAAAAAATCTGGTCGGTCGCCATTTTAACAGCTAAAAAATCTGTCGGTCGCCATTTTAACAGCTAAAAAATCCGGTCGGTCGCCATTTTAACAGCCATTTTTTCTTTGTCTTTTTATCTGAATGCATAGTTACTTGCGGGCAATCAACAAGTGCGCCAAGAACTTTAACCTTGAAGGCCTAAACAATCTTGTTTTCTGATACTATTCAACAGGTGTGTGAAGATGAAAGATTCACTGGTTCTGTTGGTTACTGCCTCTTAGGCTACAAACGAGTCCAGGTCTGCCTCTATCACAGGGAAGTAACTGTTTTATTTCTTAAACAGAATTTCATTTACTTTAATGAACATTTGGTACATAATGTGTTTCTCAGCATGTTTGAGTGAGGTGTGTGTGTGTCTTGTTTTCGGTTTCTGTGACGTACACTAGGCACACTAGAAGCTTCTGTGTTTGACAACGACCAACAAAGAACGCCTTGAAGAGCATTGCAGGAAGGAGATCATCAATCCCTAACTAAATTAAATCAGTGATATTTATTTACTGTTATTCTGTGTAATTTTGTGTGTGTTTTCTAGCTGATATTGGGAATCTTCTGGAGCAGCTGTTGGAGAGATCATCGGTTCTCTCTCGGGTCCAGATAAAGTTTCTACCAGCACGAGTTTGACTGACCGATATCTCAGCCATTATATTAGAAAAGCACTAGTGCACAAACAAGGCTCAGACCACCCTCATGTATCCCATCATCCTTTTCAGCCCCTCATTTACTCTCCTTTTCACTGTCCTCAGTGAGATTCAGTCCACTATATCCAACAGAACCTGACATTACGGATACAACCCTCCAAGAAAGATTGTTACAAAACACACTTCAGTGACAAGCACAAAATGCCATGACACTCTCAATATATGTTGTGTCTCATTATGAGAGCCTGTAATACAGGTCTGTTTATTTCCATATATCCTCATGCAAAATCCATCAGTAAACAAACACTCCTGCTGTTCAACACAAGCACTACACAACTTTTGTTTAATTCATCAGATCATTGCTGGCCCTGCCCTCTTCTTTTTATTCATTTCTTCTTTTTCCTCTTTCATTCCTGCCATCACAGAAAGCACCGTCGACTGTATACGACTGTAGTCATGTTGATGACGTATTGTTTTGACGTATCCCTGTGAGGGATAGACTACAGTCTTTACAATGGTCCTAGATCACATGCCATTTTTACAGCTTTTAAAACTGTTTTATGGAGTTTTGTCAACTGACAGGTTTTTTTTTATTTATTTTTTATTGGAAATATTTTTAATCAGATAAGCTTTTGGCATGTTGTACAGTATAATCCACCAAACACAATGTAGTTCAGTCGCTCACAGCCTCATTTTCATTCCTGTCATATTCATGTTGACTGTCCTGTTCTCTTGTTAGTAGTTTTAGTCATCCAGAAAAGTGTATTCCTGCTGAAAACAAAACAGCTAAAACCAGACAAATCTGAGCTGGTCTTCTAGCCTTATCACAGTTAGTTTAGCCGGCTGGTCTCAGAGGAGTTTTGGGCCCTTCTTTACAGTCAGGCCGATCTAAGATGGTCAGTCTGAGCAACCAGCTTAAACCAGCTAAGACCAGCCAACCATTCCAACCACATCAGCACAAAAATCTGAGGCATTTTTTCACAGACAGGGTTTAGATTAAGCCAGGATCAGACATTAGTTCAATTAGGACATTTCAGAAGCTTTTATAAACATGCCTTAGAAAAACACATTACTGGTGTGCATCTTGAGAATAAACAATGGCACTGTTATGTTTTAAGATATACCAGTGCAAGTTGTGTTCAGTAAAAACAGCTCAAACATACATTTTAGTCTTGGACTAGGGTTAATTGTCTGTAAAACTGGGAAAAAGAGTAAAGATCTAATCTCATCGCAATTTGTGTACAAGCCTTATTACTTTATTCTTAAAACCCTTCCAATAAGTTAGTAGTAACATGTTTTTGCGACATGATTTTTTCCAAGTACAAGAAGTGAGATGGCTCTCTCCTGAGGCTGGATAAATTTACTACATTTAATTATGTGTTCATCCTGCAGATCTTTATGTCAGACTGTAAATCCAGAGATCAGCTGGTCATCAGAGTTGTGATCTGGGTCTCATATCAGAGTATCTTCAGACTAACATTCATTATTTACATTTGAAGTCTTTCCAGTTCTGAGGTAGTCTCATCTTTGTTCGACTAGTTCTAGTTCTCTTGACTAGTTTACTTCCTGACTGTAGAATAACAGAGGGTTTCACTTTATTTTGATGGTCCCTAACACATTCTGTTGACTATAAGTAACGCTGCACCTACATGTCTACTAGCTCTCATGAGAGTGTTAGTAGAGTATTAGTAAACTGGTAGGATTGGAATAAGTCGACATGTAGCTGCAAAGTTCCCTTTCGTGGTCACTCAGAGTTACGTCGGATTGACGACGAATGGGGTTTCGCTTAGAACACCTATCGACTTCGAGTATACCAAAAAGAGCCAATGGCAAAGAAATGCCATGGATCTGCGGAATTTGCATGACGTAACTCCGCCCCACCTCGTGGGTATAAAAGGACGACGCCAGGCAACATGCAGTTATGTTTTCGCTTCGGAGCCAAGAGTATCTCTTCACTCCACAGCCATTTCTGACTTCGCTCTACGAGACGAGCCATTCTCTCCGGTGTTGGTGTGACGGCGATCTGCAGCGAGTTCACATTGCCTGCTGATCTGTGCAGTGATCTGCCAGTGATTGTGTTTTCTCCCTGCTCACCTCAACATCGCGAGTTTTTTTTCTCCTCTCACAAAAGAGCTCGCACGCGGCACGTCTTTTTAAAGACGGCTCGCCCGTGCATTTCTGGTTGCGGCAGATTGGTATCGGACTCTGATGGGCACGTGCGCTGTCTAGTGTGTTTGGGCTTTGATCATGCTTGAACAGCGCTCGTGGGTGTTTCACGTTCTCTCTGTGGGAACATGATCATCGCGTCATTTAGGTCGAGACTCGGTGAACTCGCAAGAGTGAGAGTCCCCTCATCCACCCCCCGATCTTCGGCTGGTGGCCAGGGTGACCTGAGGGTGATGGTCTAGAACAAGGCGCCGACTCTGTGTCCGTGACCCCACCCCAGGTGATTCCACGAGTCTACCTTCGGGTGGCCCGTGTGTTTTCATTTGAAAGCTACAGAGGATGCTGCTATGTCTGTAGCAGCATCACTAGGTGGGCTTTATTCTTCTGGAAGTGACGACTCGTCACAGCTGCCACCTTCTGGTGTGCTATGGCTGTGCCTGAGTCTGATCCGGAGATGACGGCCATGCTTTCCTGGGACGATTGGTTTTTGGGTAAGGCCGCCGACCCGCATCCACGGCAAACCCCAATATCTTTCTTCCCGGACGTACATGATGAGATCTCGACGTCCTGAAAGACCCCCGTGTCTTCTCAGGACCGCTCGTTGGTCTCATCCGCCTTTCCCTCCCCTCAACAGGGCCGCTGCCCATGGGTACACTGGGGTCCCCCCGGTTGAACGCTCTGTTGCGATGCTACTGATGCTACTGCGATGCACTCTGCTCCTCAGAGTGCTTCCCGGCGCAATCCTAAGCACCCATCCGAAGCCTGTAGTTCTTTTCGTCTACACCAATCTGTGGCGAAATCCTATAGTGCCACAGGACAGGCAGCCGCCTCACTGCATCCCATGACCGTTTTGCTGGTCTACCTGACCCAGATGCTCATGGTTATGCATGAGGGCGGGACTGACTCGAGGCTCTTTAATGAGCTACCAAAAAGCACGCCGCCACTGACCTTGCTCTCCAAGCGACGAAGGTGGCCGTGCACTCTCCGAGTCAGGTGATGTTTACCACTCTGGGGCTGACCGGTCTGATGTGCAGGATGTCGGCGGACTCGTCTGCTCGACACCCCCATATCGCAGGTCGGCCTCTTCGGCGGTGCGGTTGAGTACTTCTGCCCAACAGTTCTCAACCGCCCGTGAGCAGATTGAGGTTATTCTGCCGATGGCCCCGCCGTCCGCTCAGATCCCTCAGTCTGCCAACCGCCGAAGGCTTCCTCCCACGGTTCCAACCCCGCCCGTTCACCCGGGCTGGCTTGGAAGACCATGGGGGGATGCCTCAGCCCTCTCCAGCCCCGCCCCCCGCTAAACGCCGGGTTAAGCGGCACTTTTGAGATGGGCTCAGAGATGGGACTCAGTTCTTTCCATGAGTTGGTAGCAGGACCACTCCTTTCCCCGGTGGAGGGCTGGGGAAGAATCCTTATTCAGAAAGAACTGACTCTCTCGTCTCTGAGAATACAGAGTTTTGGACGACACGGTGCGCCGCCTCCGAGCCGTGCACCCCTCGCCCCCCTCTGTCTCAGAGCCGGATGTCAGTGTGTGCCGTCCCTGGACCGTACCGCGCTCATCCCCCTCTGTCGCCAGACCCCTGGCAGAGCAGGCCCCCGCGGAACGCTGGTCCTTCCCTGGCCTCCTCTGTCAGGGTGCGGTTATGACCGTGCCCCCACTCTGGGCCGCTATGCCGTCCACCTCTGGGCCGGTCATTCTGCTTCGCTGCACCACCGAGGGGACGTCGGACGTCAGCCTGAACTATCTCGGTGACTGACTGTCCTAGCTCACTCTCGAGACCAGGTTTGCGAACACAGGGACCTTGTGCTCCGGCTCCTAGCTCGCCTGGGCCTTTGGGTCAACTGGGAGAAGAGCAAACTTTGCCCCGTGCAGAGGATCTCTTTTCTCGATATGGACATCGACTCGGTCACCATATCCGCGCAGCTTATGAGCGAGCACGCACAGTCACTGCTGACTTGTCTGAGACAATTTCAGGGCAAGAGTGCGGTTCCACTGAAATATTTTCAGAGGCTCCTGGCATCTGCAGCCGCGGTTAACGCCGCTCGGATTGCTTCATATGAGACCGATTCAGCTTTGGCTTCGCGACCGAGTCCCGAGGTGGGCATGGCAACAAGGCACGCTCCGAGTATCAGTTACTCCGACCTGCCGTCAGACCTTCACCCCGTGGTCGAACCTCAGTTTTCTCAGGGCAAGTGTCCCCCCTGTAACGAGTTTCCCGGCATGTTGTTGTCTCAACAGATGCCTCCACCACGGGCTGGGGCGCCATGTGCAATGGACATAGTGCCGCGGGCTCCTGGACAGGACCCCAGCGCCTATGGCATGTCAATTGCCTCGAGTTGCTGGCAGTACGCCTTGCCCTGCACCCTTTCGGGCGTTGCTCAAGGGTCAACACGTACTAGTCCGATCAGACAATACCGCCACTGTAGCGTACATCAACCATCAAGGTGGTCTACGCTCCCACCGTATGTCACAACTCGCTCGCCACCTCCTCTTATGGGGTCAGAAGCATCTGAGGTCGCTTCGAGCCATTTACATTCCCGGAGCCCTGAACTGTGCAGCCGACGAGCTCTCCCCGGCTTCAGCCCCCTCCCTGGAGAATGGCAACTCCATCCCCAGTCGGTTCAGCTGATTTTGGACCAGTTCGGGGACCCACAGATAGATCTGTTTGCCTCCCACGACTCAACCCATTGCGACCAGTATTATTCCCTGACCAAGGGCACGCTCGGCACGGATGCTCTGGCGCACAGCTGGCTGCGGGGCCGCAAATATGCGTTTCCCCCCATTGAGCCTTCTTGCGCAGGTCATGCGCAAGGTCAAGGAGGACGAGGAGCAGGTCCTTCTGGTTGCACCGTTCTGGCCCACCCGGACTTGGTTCTCCGAACTGGTGCTCCTCGCGACAGCACCTCCTTGGCCAATTCCTCTGAGGAAGGACCTCCTTTCTCAGGGACGGGGCACTCTGTGGCACCCTTGTCCCGATCTTTGGAACCTCGACGTGTGGCTCCTGGACGGGACGAGGCAGGTTTGAGTACCCTACCACCAGCGGTGGTGGCTACCATCACTTCCGCTAGAGCGTCGTCCACGAGACACGCCTATGCATGAAGTGGAACCTCTTCGTCAACTGGTCCTCTTCACGCCGAGAAGACCCCCGGAGGTGTTCGGTTGGTGTCGTGCTTTCCTTCCTTCAAGATGGGTTGGAGTGAAGGCTGTCTCCCTCCACCCTCAAGTTTATGTTGCCGCTTTTCCCGCACACCATGACTTGGTGGAAGGTAAATCCTTAGGAAAGCACGACCTGGCCGTCAGGTTCTTGAGGGGAGCGAGGGGACTGAATCCTCCCCGCTCTCCTCTCGTTCCCTCTTGGGACCTCGCAGTGGTTCTAACTGCCCTGCAGAGTGCTCCCTTTGAGCCTCTGCAATCAGTGGAGCTTAAGTTCCTGTCAATGAAGACAGCGCTCCTGGTTGCATTGGCCTCTGTCAAGAGGGTAGGGGACCTGCAAGCATTCTCCGTTGATGAAGTGTGCCTGGAAATTCGGGCCGGCTTACTCTCACGTGATCCTGAGACCCCGGCCTGGATATGTGCCCAAGGTTCCTACCACTCCCTTCCGGGACCAGGTGGTGAACCTGCAAGTGCTGCCCTTGGAGGAGGCAGACCCAGCCTTGGCACTGCTCTGTCCAGTACGCACTCTCCGCGCCTATGTAGACAGGACGCAGTGTTTCAGGACCTCAGACCAGCTCTTTGTCTGTTATGGTGTGAAGCTGAAGAGAAAGGCTCTCTCCAAGCAGAGGTTGTCTCACTGGATAGTGGACACCATTGCTTTGGCATACCAGCAGCAAGGTCGACCGTGTCCCCCTTGGTGTGACTGCCCACTCCACCCGGAGTGTGGCATCCTTTTGGGCTCTAGCGCATGGCGCCTCGCTAACAGACATCTGGAGCCAGTGTCCTCTCATGTACTCGCTTCAACTAGCTAGTACTGGACCCGCTAAGGTGTCTTTGCATGCTCGCCATTCCACTCTACGGACTGGATACGTGCGATATTCTCCTCAGGTGAGCTTCTCCGCAAGCCCTGAGTTCCTCCAGCACCCCTGATGCTAGCGCCAGTATCTATTGCCTGTGCGTCGGCTAGGTGCCTCCCGTGTGCATGGTCCCTCCCCGGAGCTACCCCCACACGTGTATTTCCACTCCTCTCTGAGCATGTGTCTGTCCCTTGGCAAGCCACCTTGCCACCCCTGGGGTTGAAATATTCCACATGCGGCTGGACACCCCAGTATTCTCCATATGCTTCCTTCGGGTCATATGTGTATTTCTAAATGCCCCCCCCCCCCCTCTCTGGGTTGGTGTTACTTGCATATTTCCTCTAAACTATGGGATATGCTTCCCAGTATACCTTGGTATTCCTGTGTTAAATAGGAGTCCTTCGTCTGTGCGAGTCTCACACAAGGGTCTCAGATTTACGCAGGGCACTAGAAGATAGCTGTGAAGATGGCGTGATTAGACTGATAACCCCATTCGTCGTCAATCCGACGTAACTCGGAGTGACCACGAAAGGGAACGTATCGGTTACGTATGTAACCCTCGTTCCCTGAGTAGGGAACGGAGACGTTACTTCTTCCTGCCACTTCCGCTGTACCGCGGGGATCGCCTAACATGAAAACATATTCTGCATCTTTGATGAAATTTAAAAAAAAAAAAAAACATAAATAATAAAGTGAAACATGTTTCCTGTAAATTTTCTCTCTTCAATGAAAATTAAAATGATTTTGTTGTTTGACCGGAATTTTCCTTCACGAATTTTCTGGCCACTGACGTCACAGATTCAAGCACGTTTAGACGGAAGTTATATATTGAGTGCCTCGTGTGCCTTGTGAGCCATTTTGCGTGGACCTCGAGAAGAAGGAAATCAAGTCGTCACCTTCATTTATATTGCGCTTTTAACAATACAAATTATTTCAAGAAAGCCTCTCTCATTCTCTTCGACAGATCGACTCTTCTTTATCTTAACCTACTGGAGTCATGCCACCTCTGCGCAACTCACTGGAATCAGCCACCACAGCAAACCAGCCGGTTAGGTCTGCAGGGCAGGTTTCATCAGCATTTTCAGAGTATATTCCAGTTATAGAAGATATCCATTCAGCTGTCTCCGACTTTATCAGCTCTGGTCAAATGGCTTCAACCCCATTCGTCTCGGGTCAGCTCTGTACCGAACCGCTTTAGTTATAATACGCCTTGCTCGGCTACTGAATCTATCCAGAGTCGGTTAAGAAGAATCCGGTCGGTTGTCATTTTAACAGCAACAGAATTGTTTTTAATGACTCGGTCTGTCTGTAAAAGTAATCGTTTGTTTGTCATACCCTTGAGTGGCGACTCTGATGAGACTCGTGGAAACAGGCATCAGAAACCACATCAAACACCTCTGTAAGACATCATTCTACCACCTAAAGAACATCACCAAACTCCGTCCAACACTCACACTGGCAGATGCAGTGAAGCTCGTCCACGCCTTTGTCTCTTCCAGGCTGGACTACTGTAATGCACTCCTCATACATCCAGAACAGCGATGCCTGGATCCCGATGAGGGTGCGCAAACATGATCACATCACCCCCATCCTGAAATCTCATCACTGGCTCCCTGTGCCACTCTGAATTGAATGTAAGGTTTCCCTCCTCACCCACCAGTGCATTCACTGACAAATGAAGAAGGTCAGATGTTTTATCCAAAGTAAGTATTACAAGGACAATCCCAGTAATGTGTGGCTAAAGAGAGAGTTTATCCAAAACATTTTCCAAACTGGAACATACGACTTTGTTTCAATCCCATTAGATTTTTTCTGAAGAACAAAAAAGTCACTGTTTACGTTCTTTGCATCATTTTCTACACAATGAAGGTGACTGAGGCTGTCATTCATCTAAAGGACTTATTTTGTGTTGCACAGAAAAGTTGAAGGGAGTTGGAATGACATGAGGGCGAGTAAATGTCAGAATTTACATTTTTGTCTTGATCAAAGAATGCATATTTTTATATCTTGCAGGCAGATTAAACCAACAAATGTAAGCCAAGAACTTTAAAGGAACAATCCACCGTTTTTTTTATATTAAACTATGCTATTCTCTTAACTAAGACGAGTTGATACATACCTCTCTCGTCTCAGTGCGTCTTCGACTCGGTGCAGTAATATCATCACTATATCATCGGGAGAGGATTATTAAGGAGTGATGATATTACTGCGCAGAGTCGAAGTGCTCCCAAGTGCAATTCCGCCATACATTATAGTTATCCATTTTACCCACTTAGAAAAGCGCCACGTGTTATTTTGTGTCACCATACTTTGTCATGTAACTACTCGTGTAACTGTATTTAAATAGGGAAACCATGGAGGTGTTTGGTCGCTTCAAACTTCATCTCTGTTTGGATCTAGTGAATGAACTGGGCTAAACTACTCTCAAAGTGTCGCGGCGGTCAAGTCCAAGCCAAGTCCTGTAGCAGGTCAAGTCCTATAGCAGGTCAAGTCCTGTAGCAGGTCAAGTCAAGTCAAGTCCTGTAGTAGGTCAAGTCCTGTAGTAGGTCAAGTCAAGTCCTGTAGCAGGTAAAGTCCTGTAGCAGGTCAAGTCCTGTAGCAGGTCAAGTCCTGTAGCAGGTCAAGTCCTGTAGTAGGTCAAGTCAAGTCCTGTAGTAGGTCAAGTCCTGTAGTAGGTCAAGTCAAGTCAAGTCCTGTAGTAGGTCAAGTCCTGGTCAAGTCCTGTAGCAGGTCAAGTCCTGTAGCTGGTCAAGTCCTGTAGCAGGTCAAGTCCTGTATTAGGTCAAGTCCTGTATTAGGTCCAGTCCTGTATTAGGTCAAGTCCTGTATTAGGTCAAGTCCTGTAGTAGGTCAAGTCAAGTCCTGTAGTAGGTCAAGTCCTGTAGTAGGTCAAGTCAAGTCCTGTAGTAGGTCAAGTCCTGTAGTAGGTCAAGTCAAGTCTGTCCTTTAGGAAGTCAAGTCCTGTAGTAGGTCAAGTCAAGTCAAGTCCTGTAGTAGGTCAAGTCCTGCAGTAGGTCAAGTCCTGTAGTAGGTCAAGTCAAGTCCTGTAATAAGTCAAGTCCAAGTCAAGTCAAGTCCTGTAGTAGGTCAAGTCAAGTGGTGTTTGGTCGCTTCAAACTTCATCTCTGTTTGGATCCTAATGAATGAACTGGGCTAAACTGCTCTCAAAGTGTCGCGGCGTTCATTATCACAGGGAAGTTTCACTGTTTGATTTCTTCAACAGTATTTAATTTACTTTAATGAACATTTGGCACATAATGTGTTTTCTCAGCATGTATAAATGAGATGTGTGTGTCCTTTTTGAGATGAGACCAAGTCACACATGTGCAAGTCTCAAGTGAGTAACTGATCAAAAAGAAAACTCAGTTACAGAGGAAATATTGTCAGCTGCATATTTAGCTGGTGTTCCACAGTCAACACCAGTTAAGCAAAATAGAATCCATAGTTTTACGCAAGAACCTGACTATTCATTCAAAACTTCTGTTGATGTTATCAAGTCCGGAAACAGCTGTACAGTGTTCAAAGTCATCAACATCAGGGACATACTACGCCTTACCGGCAGCAAAGTCCTACCAATCAGTAAGCAAACTTTTTAATGAAAATGTCCTTATTCTGTGGTTTTTATTAATAAAATCAGAACTTAAATGAGGGCCATAAAATATACAATGTCATATCATTGTTATTTATTATTCTATGTTGTTTTTGTTCTTTGTAATTTGTCAAACACAAATGTAATTCATTTTTTTTCATTTAGTATGAACAAACAGATGCTGAAAGTGAGAACCTATCTGAAGATCTTAGTCTTGATGTCAGCATGCTCTCCCTAAATCCTCCAACAGAAAAGAAGGACCTAAGTTTTATTCCTCTAAGTTCGACCTCAACATCAACTCCAACTACAGAGGAAGATGAATACAATAGTAGATACAAAGATCGAAAATGAATCGCTGATCGCAGCAACAGATTGCTGTAGAGCCTCAGTTAAAGCTGCTCGTCATCTCTTCCTTCTCGTTCATTTATAGCATCAAATAAACATGAATGAACATAAGAATGTTGTTTCAACCATGGAAAGACGTCAGTTCCCACAGCTTTTCAAGTTCAAATCCATCGACGTTAGTCTACTAACATTTGGTGGATGGCGGGTTATGATTGGTCAGATCGCCTTTCAATCAAACTCCCCGCGAAGGGTGAATTGAGGGTCTCAAACACAACAATTAAAAAAGGAAGGAAAAACCATGCATTAAGAGCCGAGGTTGAAAATAGGCAACATCATGTATTTCCTCATAAAAAAAAGGAAAATAAATCGTTTTCTTCTTTTAAGGGTTTTTAGGCTTTTTTTGTTTAATAATCTTTATATTTATAAGAGAGAGCATGCCATGAGATCGCCACAGGGCTCTTAAAGTCACGTGACACAAACTGACTTTCCCAGTTTAAACTTCCAGTTAAATACATCCATTGTAAGGATAAAGATAAAGATGGCATATTGTGTTTTGCTTTACTGCTATTATTGTTGTTTTAATATGTTCTGTTCTTTTATTTATTTAAAAGATTTAAATGAATTGTGAATAGAAGGCAGTGAATTGAACCAACAAGTGTTCACAAGCACGGAAGTGTGTTTTTTTTTTTTCATTTTAATCTCAGCCCTAATAGGATGTAAAGTGTTTTCTAAAGTCTATTGTTTCCAAAAACAACATTTGCCTGTTCGTTGATGGAAAAACATTCATCATTGATAAAAAGAGCATAGAGAAGTATCATGTTTAAAAGTGTTTCCTGTAAATGTTCTCTTTTCAATGAAAAGGAATCTTTGAGTTGGAATGGAATTTTCCATCTTGTGGCGTCAAATCTTGTCAGATCACATGTTCAGCATGCATAATTGGTTTAGGTATATTTGACTTGGTTGAATTGTTCTCAACTGGGTTTAGCTGGAAACTTCTGATTTCAGCTGCGTACCAAATTGGTTCAGGTGTGTCTGTGAGTCCCACAGATTGCTCTTCCCTCATCCTCAGAGCAGCGTCAAGATACTCTCTTCCAAGGGCCCGGACATCCAGAGATCGTTTCATCCAATTATCATATAATTTGACAAATAAAAAAATAAAAAAGTTACTTTTTGTGTTTTTATTTATTCAAATGACTGAATGTGACAGTTTTCTGGTGCGGTCCAGTTGACAGCGGTCGTCTGTATGTCTATATGGAAACTGGCATCAGAAACTACAGCCGTTTGGGCAAACTTCAGTATCACTTAAGTACAACAGAAGAGAGAAGATCCTTCAGTTTGCTTCGTCGTCTTTCATCTATCATCTTCAAGAGCGAGGATTATGAGGAATGTGATGGGACTGTTCTTGGGCCGTTGAGATTGAGCTTTTGGCTCCACTTTGGGTTGGAAAACTCCTTCTAATGCTGGTAGATTCAGTCCTGCTGCTGTAACTCAGAACACGTTTGGACCGCAGGTCAGTGTCTGATGTGGTTCGTGCCTCGTGCTGATCGATGTCATTGTTATGAACGGAAAAGGAAAAACTGCATTTCACTGTAAATATTTCATTCCCTCACAATGGCTCTTAAGCATATCCTCCTGAGACCCAGAAAAAACTTTTTTTTTATTTAGTTTTTTTTTTTCATGTCATCACATTGTTTAGAGCATAAGAAACAAATGGTAAAAAACATTTTTGAAAAATTAAATTTTATTAATATGTCATGCTATGTCCTCTGTAGTGGACACCAGGACTCAGTTGTTAAAACAATGAAATAACATAAAATTATATGTGTAGGCTAAAACAATGGGATTTTTTTTCAATCACCAATACATTTTGGGGATTTTTTAAACCAAAATTTGTATAAAGATGATTCTCAACTATGTTATGAAAGACATAACAGAATTAATTGATACACCATTTTACTTTATGCAATATGTGGGTAAAATGGGCATAAATTAATATTCCCATTCAATGCAATGTATCTATACACTGTATCTAATTTGCACATTAATGTGTTCTTGGAGCAACATTTAATGAAAAAAGAAGTGTAAGAATTAGAGTAATAATTAGCAACATTTTAATAATAATATCTAATATTTCATAGGAATATTGATGTATCATTTATTTCCATATTCACTTGTTGTGTCTCCCAAAATGCCTGATAAACATGCTGTAAGTCCTGATGTCCTCTACTGTGCACATGTATGAAATCAATGCCTTTTCTGTAACAAAGTAATTTTTTTATTTGAAACCCATAACGTTTTCCTGAGATGTTGGTTGATGAAATACAATTTGAAAAGTAGTTCGATTTAAATTATAATTACAATATATTATCATATTTCCATAAGAGTGCTATTTTATCACTAAATTAATGTCAGACATTTTTAAAGACCAGGGAGAAGTTGTTTTCAGGGTGAAACCTCCAAACATGTGGTATCTTTGTAAAGCCCTGAATGTGCTCTTTACAGGACAGCCAGAATAACAGTGTGACATGCATGGTGTCAGAGAAATACACTAACATATAATGTCCACTACAGTGGACAAAAGTCTATTCCTGGGTCCCAGGAGGATATAGAACAAATTCAGGTAAGCTTTTGGAGGACAGTAAGTAGAATAAGAAGGTAAGATGGTTTTATCCAAAGCAATTTGCAACTTTCTTCTGTAGAACAAAAGACCTCATTCAGCAAACCCAGATCCATCACTCGTAATCACGGGGAAGTAACTGTTTCATTTCAACAACAGTATTTCGTTAAAAAGTTCAACAGAAGAGATAAGATCCGTCCAGGGCCTTCCTTAGGGTTAAAAAGGAATAGATTCAGGTAGGTTAATGGAGAACGGATATGAAGATGGTAAGATGCTTTTATGCTTTTACTTTTTGCTGTATAGAACACAAGTCACCATTCACGTTCTTTGCATTATTTTCCCCACAATGAAGGTGAATGGCAACTGAGTCTTGCTCAGCAAAAGACCCTCTTATGTTTTGCACACAGGAAAATTGATATGAGGTTGAGTAAATTATGACAGTATTTTCATATTTTTGTGAACTGTTTCTTCGACTGTCTTGATCAAATTATTGCACAGTTCCTTGCGGCAGAACAAACCAACAAGTGTGCCAAGAACTAAAACCTTGAATCCCTGAACGCTCTTGTTTCTGATATTATTTAACAGGTGTGAAGATGAAAGATTCATTGGTTCTGTTGGTTTCGGCTCCTGAGGCGACAAACTTCTGCCAAATCTGCCTCGATATCACAGGGAAGTAACACTCTTTCATTTCTTTAAAAAAAAAAAGCTTTCAGTAAGATTTTATTTGGATTTTAACTTTTTCACTAGATGACATCCAGACTCCATTACTGATCATGAGGGCGCCTCCATTTTCATAGCCTATATGTTTTGAGTGATCTGAACCATGTATTTCCATAATGTTCATACTATTTATCAGAAGTAGTATGAGTGGTAGCATTTGATTTGAATTCAACCTCTAATAAAAGCATAAAAAGAGCACATATGTGCGTGATAGCTCGTAGCCGCATCACAAATCGAGAATCCATAATATTTTTCTTTATATTTAAAACATTTTCAGACCTCTTTTTCTCATTAAATTTAATTGGTGTAATCTTTTGCACTATTGGCATGAAAACAAAGTGAAATTTCTACCATCTGTCATGATTTTTCATGTTTATTGTTATTTCAAAATAAAGGCCTAAACACACCTAATGAATATGAAATATTCTTTTTGCAAATGATCTGCTAATATGGAACTGAGCGACTAATAAGAACAGTTGTATATTTATTTAACATTAACAAAGATTAAAATACTGTAACTAATATATTTCTGTTGTTATTTAATGCAAGTTAATGCATTAATGTTAATTAGTTATTAGTATTATTAGTTATTATTAGTATTATGTTTTTTTAGGGTGTCCTTCTGAAAAACTGTAAATTGAAATTTATAAGAGAGAGTTTGTCATGAAATCACCACAGGGCTTGAACTGTCAAACACAGACTTTTCCAGGTGAACAGTAAATAATTAACTGAATACATAATTAATAAGTGGAAGGATACACATACAGACAAACAGTAAAACTTATCTCTGGTTTTTCAACATCTTGTGTAATTTTGTATTTAGTTTACTGAGGTTACACTTACATTTTTGTTTAACGTTTTTTTTGTCTAAAAGGTTCAAATCAAATAGAAGGCAGTGTATAAAACAAATTCTGCATGTTTGATAAAAATAACAAATAATAGAGTGAAACATGTTTCCTGTCAATGCTCTCTTCAATGAAAATAATTGTGTTGTCGGAGTTCCCCAACTAGAACTTTCCCATCTTCTGGCATCAGATCACGTGATGTCATTGATGACTTTTCATTGGATGTCTTCAGGACAATACAAATCTGACACCTGTTAGATGATTCAGAATATCAAAGAGGGCAAATTCCAATCAGAAGTGAGCATCCCCATATATGAACATAAATGATTAAATTATTTTCTTGAATTGACCATTGCATGTTGCCTTCGCTGAAGGGCCCTTCGTCTTCAGTTGTTCACTTTTGTTTGGAACTCTGCTCTCTCTGTTCTTTTGTTGAACCCTAGCTGTCGGAAATGATCTTCTCTCTTCTTTCTTCAGACATATTTAAAATTGTTTAAACTGCTGTCATTTGTGATGCCTGTTTAAAAACGTGTATCCACTCTGTGATACGACATAGAGAACGATCAGATCACACAATCATTTGAGTAAATAAAAACACACAACAAAGATAGTAATATTATTTCAATCTTTTTATTTCATAATGCAAATTTACAGCCACATCTTTCTGGGAGTGGGGGGGACTCTTTTTTCAGGGCGGCGTGGACCTTCTCAGTTGAATTACCTTTCGTTTCTCCAGGGTGGCGTGGGCCCCTCGGTCGTATTAGCTTTAGCTTTGCTGATCATCAATGCTGATCATGATTTCGATTATCATTTTCTCAGCACATGTTTTTCTCAGGACATCATTTTGTCAGGACATCATTTTGTCAGGACATCATTTTGTCAGGACATCATTTTCTCAGGACATTATTTTCTCAGGACATCATTTTCTCAGCACATCATTTTCTCAGCACCAGAAGCCGTCGATCATAATTTTTTTGGATTGTGGATCAATCGAATTGTTCCATCCTAGCATCATGCTATACTGTTATTATAGAATTTCATACCTGTGTTACTGAGCGACTGATTGGTCGAGAATTGTATCTTCTAAATGGTTGATAAATATGTCTTCTAAATATCTTAACAAAGCGGCTTCCAGCTGAAAATATTTGAGAAACAGCTGAAGCTAGTTTTCTCCAGTTTAACTCAGTAATGTAAGCAAGTTGAAAGTAGCTAAATAAAGTTGGTATATAGACAATATGAGCTTCCAAGTATTGAAAATATGCATTCCTATACCTGTCACAAGGGCAAGCCATTCCTGGAGTCTTGAAAAGGTCGAAGCTGGTCGGTTTACTGTGGTGTTTGAAACAGGTATAACGCTGGAAAGTGACATATTTACCACAGTGAATTCAGGCGACGCACTAAAATTGTAGGATTCTACAAAAACGTACTAATCGTAAATGGTTTGACCTCTGGCTTCTTCAAAACGAAAGAGCAGATGATCTGAGTGGCTGTCTTCTCTATCTCAACGTCCGTCAAATGAATCTTAGTCACGAGTCAATATTACTCACATAAATGGGGCGTGTCTTCATACTAGTGTCAGATTTTATTGGCAAGAAAAAAGTCAGGAGATCTGACATCAAACTTTGTTCAGCGCTAAAACCACATCCCTGACTATCATGTCAGATCTTGCCCCGTCCCCTTGTTTCTTCATTTGGTTGAATTAAATTATATTTATTTAAGTTTAGTTTATCTGGCACTCACATAATTTATCCCCCTTTATATTCACTTGCTCCTGGTTTGCTTAGCTTTTATTTTATTATTTTTATACTTTTATTTTTATTTTATTTCTGTGTATCGTCCCCTATCAGACTTCTTTATAAAGAGTGCAGCGCGTGTCAAACATGTTTCCTGTAAATGTTTTTTCATTAACGAAAATGAATAGAATCTTCTAGAATTTTTCCAAATTCTGACGTCAAATCACCTGACATACCATCACTGATGACTCATTTCTTCTGGCCAATAAAAATCAGACGCGTGTAGACGGATGTAATATATATTGAGTGGCTCCTGTGCTATCAGCCATTTTGCGTGTATCTTAAGAAGGAGAAGGAAGCCTCTCTCATTCTCTTCGACAAATCTGTTTTATCTAAACCCACTGGAGTCATGCCACCTGTGCTCACCTCACCGGAATCAGCCACCACAGCAAACCAGCTGGTTAGGTCTGCATGGCAGGTTTTTTCTTCATTTAGTGAGTATATTCAAGTTATACAAGAGATTAGATCAGCTTACTCTGATTTTAATCAGTTGTACTCAAATGGATTCAACTGGATGGGTCTCGGGTCAGCGCTGTGGCGAACTGTGTCAGCTCTGTGCCACACTGCTTCAGTTCTGAAACGCCTTGCTCGGCTGCTGAATCTATCCAGCGTTGGTGAAGAAGCTGCCGGTCGGTTGCCATTGTAACAGCAACAGAATCCGGTGGGTCGCCATTTTAACTGCAACAGAATGACAGAGCCCTGACACTCTATTTATTAAATAAATAAAGAATACAAATTTTTAGTGTTTAGTGTTTTTATATACTCAAATGACTGTTAAGTATGAATATTTAGGTAAAACTTTGCAAAAGTTAAAACGGAATAAATTCAGGTAGGTTTTTGGTAGAATAAGTACAATAAGCAGGTTAGATGATTTTATCCAAAGCAATTTGCAACTTTCTTCTGTGGAACAAAAGACCCCATTCAGCAAACCCAGATCCATCACTCGTTATCACGGGGAAGTAACCATGTTTCATTTCGACAAGAGTATTTCACTTTCACTCAACTTTAATGAACATTTAGCACATAATGTGTTTCTCAGCATTTATGAATGAGGTATGTGTGTGTGTGTATTATTTCTGCTCATTATTGACAGGAAATTTCCAAAAGCTTCTGTGAGCTAATCAGCGATATACGGTTTATTCTGTGGGATTTGTGTGTTTTTTTCCTAGCTGACATTGAGGAGCTTTTTTTTCCCTCTCTCGGATCTGTCGCTCCTCATGCTTCCGTCTCAATTTCACTGAGGGACGCTGTGCCTGAGCCCGCTCCCATCCCGGAGGCTTCACTGAGGGAGGCTGTGCTTGAGCCCCACTGAGGGAGGCTGTGCCTGAGCCCGCTCCCATCCCGGAGGCTTCACTGAGGGAGGCTCTGCCTGAGCCCGCTCTAATCCCGGAGGCTTCACTGAGGGAGGCTCTGCCTGAGCCCGCTCTAATCCCGGAGGCTTCACTGAGGGAGGCTCTGCCTGAGCCCGCTCTCATCCCGGAGGCTTCATAGAGGGAGGCTCTGCCTGAGCCCGCTCTAATCCCGGAGGCTTCACTGAGGGAGGCTCTGCCTGAGCCCGCTCTCATCCCGGAGGCTTCACTGAGGGAGGCTCTGCCTGAGCCCGCTCTAATCCTGGAGGCTTCACTGAGGGAGGCTCTGCCTGAGCCCGCTCTCATCCCGGAGGCTTCACTGAGGGAGGCTCTGCCTGAGCCCGCTCTAATCCCGGAGGCTTTACTGAGGGAGGCTCTGCCTGAGCCCGCTCCCATCCCGGAGGCTTCACTGAGGGAGGCTCTGCCTGAGCCCGCTCTAATCCCGGAGGCTTCACTGAGGGAGGCTCTGCCTGAGCCCGCTCTAATCCCGGAGGCTTCACTGAGGGAGGCTCTGCCTGAGCCCGCTCCCATCCCGGAGGCTTCACTGAGGGAGGCTCTGCCTGAGCCCGCTCTAATCCCGGAGGCTTTACTGAGGGAGGCTCTGCCTGAGCTCGCTCCCATCCCGGAGGCTTCACTGAGGGAGGCTCTGCCTGAGCCCGCTCTAATCCCGGAGGCTTCACTGAGGGAGGCTCTGCCTGAGCCCGCTCTAATCCCGGAGGCTTCACTGAGGGAGGCTCTGCCTGAGCCCGCTCTAATCCCGGAGGCTTCACTGAGGGAGGCTCTGCCTGAGCCCGCTCTAATCCCGGAGGCTTCACTGAGGGAGGCTCTGCCTGAGCCCGCTCTAATCCCGGAGGCTTCACTGAGGGAGGCTCTGCCTGAGCCCGCTCTAATCCTGGAGGCTTCACTGAGGGAGGCTCTGCCTGAGCCCGCTCTAATCCCGGAGGCTTCACTGAGGGAGGCTCTGCCTGAGCCCGCTCCCATCCCGGAGGCTTCACTGAGGGATGCTCTGCCTGAGCCCGCTCCCATCCCGGAGGCTTCACTGAGGGAGGCTCTGCCTGAGCCCGCTCCCATCCCGGAGGCTTCACTGAGGGAGGCTCTGCCTGAGCCCGCTCCCATCCTGGAGGCTTCACTGAGGGAGGCTGTGCCTGAGCCCCACTGAGGGAGGCTCTGCCTGAGCCCGCTCTCATCCCGGGGGCTTCACTGAGGGAGGCTGTGCCTGAGCCCACTCCCATCCCGGAGGCTTCACTGAGGGAGGCTCTGCCTGAGCCCGCTAATATCCCGGAGGCTTCACTGAGGGAGGCTCTGCCTGAGCCCGCTCCCATCCCGGAGGCTTCACTGAGGGAGCTAATTTTATTACACGACTATTACTTCGTGAAAAAATAAATAAATAAAGACACTTTTTTTAGTGTTCAGTGTTTTTATTTACTCAAATGACTGTTAAGTATGAATATTTATGGAAAACTTTGCAAAAGTTAAAACGGAATAAAGTCATGTAGGTTGTTGGAGAGCAGATGATATGATGGTAAGTAGAATAAGAAGCCAAGATGATTTTATCCAAAGCAATTTGCAACTTTCTTCTGTGGAACAAAAGACCCCATTCAGCAAACCCAGATCCATCACTCGTTATCACGGGGAAGTAACCATGTTTCATTTCGACAAGAGTATTTCACTTTCACTCAACTTTAATGAACATTTAGCACATAATGTGTTTCTCAGCATTTATGAATGAGGTATGTGTGTGTGTGTATTATTTCTGCTCATTATTGACAGGAAATTTCCAAAAGCTTCTGTGAGCTAATCAGCGATATACGGTTTATTCTGTGGGATTTGTGTTTTTTTTTCCTAGCTGACATTGAGGAGCTTTTTTTTCCCTCTCTCGGATCTGTCGCTCCTCATGCTTCCGTCTCAATTTCACTGAGGGACGCTGTGCCTGAGCCCGCTCCCATCCCGGAGGCTTCACTGAGGGAGGCTGTGCTTGAGCCCCACTGAGGGAGGCTGTGGCTGGGCCCGCTCCCATCCCGGAGGCTTCACTGAGGGAGGCTCTGCCTGAGCCCGCTCTAATCCCGGAGGCTTCACTGAGGGAGGCTCTGCCTGAGCCCGCTCTAATCCCGGAGGCTTCACTGAGGGAGGCTCTGCCTGAGCCCGCTCTAATCCCGGAGGCTTCACTGAGGGAGGCTCTGCCTGAGCCCGCTCTCATCCCGGAGGCTTCACTGAGGGAGGCTCTGCCTGAGCCCGCTCTAATCCCGGAGGCTTTACTGAGGGAGGCTCTGCCTGAGCCCGCTCCCATCCCGGAGGCTTCACTGAGGGAGGCTCTGCGTGAGCCCGCTCTAATCCCGGAGGCTTCACTGAGGGAGGCTCTGCCTGAGCCCGCTCTAATCCTGGAGGCTTCACTGAGGGAGGCTCTGCCTGAGCCCGCTCTAATCCCGGAGGCTTCACTGAGGGAGGCTCTGCCTGAGCCCGCTCCCATCCCGGAGGCTTCACTGAGAGAGGCTCTGCCTGAGCCCGCTCCCATCCCGGAGGCTTCACTGAGGGAGGCTCTGCCTGAGCCCGCTCTCATCCCGGAGGCTTCACTGAGGGAGGCTCTGCCTGAGCCCGCTCCCATCCTGGAGGCTTCACTGAGGGAGGCTGTGCCTGAGCCCCACTGAGGGAGGCTCTGCCTGAGCCCGCTCTCATCCCGGGGGCTTCACTGAGGGAGGCTGTGCCTGAGCCCACTCCCATCCCGGAGGCTTCACTGAGGGAGGCTCTGCCTGAGCCCGCTAATATCCCGGAGGCTTCACTGAGGGAGGCTCTGCCTGAGCCCGCTCCCATCCCGGAGGCTTCACTGAGGGAGCTAATTTTATTACACGACTATTACTTCGTGAAAAAATAAATAAATAAAGACACTTTTTTTAGTGTTCAGTGTTTTTATTTACTCAAATGACTGTTAAGTATGAATATTTATGGAAAACTTTGCAAAAGTTAAAACGGAATAAAGTCATGTAGGTTGTTGGAGAGCAGATGATATGATGGTAAGTAGAATAAGAAGCCAAGATGATTTTATCCAAAGCAATTTGCAACTTTCTTCTGTGGAACAAAAGACCCCATTCAGCAAACCCAGATCCATCACTCGTTATCACGGGGAAGTAACCATGACAAGAGTATTTCACTTTCACTCAACTTTAATGAACATTTAGCATATAATGTGTTTCTCAGCATTGATGAATGAGATATGTGTGTGTGTCTTGTTTCTGCTCATTATTGACAGGAAATTTCCAAAAGCTTCTGTGAGCTAATCAGCGATATTTGGTTTATTCTGTGGGATTTGTGTGTTTTTTTTCCTAGCTGACATTGAGGAGCTTCTGGAGCATTTGATTGAAGAGTCGGTTGCCATTTTAACGGCTAAAAAATCCGGTCGGTCGCCATTTTAACAGCTAAAAAATCCGGTCGGTCGCCATTTTAACAGCCGGTCGCCATTTTAACAGCTAAAAAATCTGTCCGGTCGCCATTTTAACGACTAAAAAATCTGGTCGGTCGCCATTTTAACAGCTAAAAAATCTGTCCGGTCGCCATTTTAACAGCTAAAAAATCCGGTCGGTCGCCATTTTAACAGCCATTTTTTCTTTGTCTTTTTATCTGAATGCATAGTTACTTGCGGGCAATCAACAAGTGCGCCAAGAACTTTAACCTTGAAGGCCTAAACAATCTTGTTTTCTGATACTATTCAACAGGTGTGTGAAGATGAAAGATTCACTGGTTCTGTTGGTTACTGCCTCTTAGGCTACAAACGAGTCCAGGTCTGCCTCTATCACAGGGAAGTAACTGTTTTATTTCTTAAACAGAATTTCATTTACTTTAATGAACATTTGGTACATAATGTGTTTCTCAGCATGTTTGAGTGAGGTGTGTGTGTGTCTTGTTTTCGGTTTCTGTGACGTACACTAGGCACACTAGAAGCTTCTGTGTTTGACAACGACCAACAAAGAACGCCTTGAAGAGCATTGCAGGAAGGAGATCATCAATCCCTAACTAAATTAAATCAGTGATATTTATTTACTGTTATTCTGTGTAATTTTGTGTGTGTTTTCTAGCTGATATTGGGAATCTTCTGGAGCAGCTGTTGGAGAGATCATCGGTTCTCTCTCGGGTCCAGATAAAGTTTCTACCAGCACGAGTTTGACTGACCGATATCTCAGCCATTATATTAGAAAAGCACTAGTGCACAAACAAGGCTCAGACCACCCTCATGTATCCCATCATCCTTTTCAGCCCCTCATTTACTCTCCTTTTCACTGTCCTCAGTGAGATTCAGTCCACTATATCCAACAGAACCTGACATTACGGATACAACCCTCCAAGAAAGATTGTTACAAAACACACTTCAGTGACAAGCACAAAATGCCATGACACTCTCAATATATGTTGTGTCTCATTATGAGAGCCTGTAATACAGGTCTGTTTATTTCCATATATCCTCATGCAAAATCCATCAGTAAACAAACACTCCTGCTGTTCAACACAAGCACTACACAACTTTTGTTTAATTCATCAGATCATTGCTGGCCCTGCCCTCTTCTTTTTATTCATTTCTTCTTTTTCCTCTTTCATTCCTGCCATCACAGAAAGCACCGTCGACTGTATACGACTGTAGTCATGTTGATGACGTATTGTTTTGACGTATCCCTGTGAGGGATAGACTACAGTCTTTACAATGGTCCTAGATCACATGCCATTTTTACAGCTTTTAAAACTGTTTTATGGAGTTTTGTCAACTGACAGGTTTTTTTTTATTTATTTTTTATTGGAAATATTTTTAATCAGATAAGCTTTTGGCATGTTGTACAGTATAATCCACCAAACACAATGTAGTTCAGTCGCTCACAGCCTCATTTTCATTCCTGTCATATTCATGTTGACTGTCCTGTTCTCTTGTTAGTAGTTTTAGTCATCCAGAAAAGTGTATTCCTGCTGAAAACAAAACAGCTAAAACCAGACAAATCTGAGCTGGTCTTCTAGCCTTATCACAGTTAGTTTAGCCGGCTGGTCTCAGAGGAGTTTTGGGCCCTTCTTTACAGTCAGGCCGATCTAAGATGGTCAGTCTGAGCAACCAGCTTAAACCAGCTAAGACCAGCCAACCATTCCAACCACATCAGCACAAAAATCTGAGGCATTTTTTCACAGACAGGGTTTAGATTAAGCCAGGATCAGACATTAGTTCAATTAGGACATTTCAGAAGCTTTTATAAACATGCCTTAGAAAAACACATTACTGGTGTGCATCTTGAGAATAAACAATGGCACTGTTATGTTTTAAGATATACCAGTGCAAGTTGTGTTCAGTAAAAACAGCTCAAACATACATTTTAGTCTTGGACTAGGG
The DNA here is from genome assembly GCA_030578275.1 of Meda fulgida. NCBI lineage: Eukaryota > Metazoa > Chordata > Actinopteri > Cypriniformes > Leuciscidae > Meda > Meda fulgida. The sequence continues at coordinate 32,473,337 of CM060623.1, forward strand.
TTAATTGTCTGTAAAACTGGGAAAAAGAGTAAAGATCTAATCTCATCGCAATTTGTGTACAAGCCTTATACTTTATTCTTAAAACCCTTCCAATAAGTTAGTAGTAACATGTTTTTGCGACATGATTTTTTCCAAGTACAAGAAGTGAGATGGCTCTCTCCTGAGGCTGGATAAATTTACTACATTTAATTATGTGTTCATCCTGCAGATCTTTATGTCAGACTGTAAATCCAGAGATCAGCTGGTCATCAGAGTTGTGATCTGGGTCTCATATCAGAGTATCTTCAGACTAACATTCATTATTTACATTTGAAGTCTTTCCAGTTCTGAGGTAGTCTCATCTTTGTTCGACTAGTTCTAGTTCTCTTGACTAGTTTACTTCCTGACTGTAGAATAACAGAGGGTTTCACTTTATTTTGATGGTCCCTAACACATTCTGTTGACTATAAGTAACGCTGCACCTACATGTCTACTAGCTCTCATGAGAGTGTTAGTAGAGTATTAGTAAACTGGTAGGATTGGAATAAGTCGACATGTAGCTGCAAAGTTCCCTTTCGTGGTCACTCAGAGTTACGTCGGATTGACGACGAATGGGGTTTCGCTTAGAACACCTATCGACTTCGAGTATACCAAAAAGAGCCAATGGCAAAGAAATGCCATGGATCTGCGGAATTTGCATGACGTAACTCCGCCCCACCTCGTGGGTATAAAAGGACGACGCCAGGCAACATGCAGTTATGTTTTCGCTTCGGAGCCAAGAGTATCTCTTCACTCCACAGCCATTTCTGACTTCGCTCTACGAGACGAGCCATTCTCTCCGGTGTTGGTGTGACGGCGATCTGCAGCGAGTTCACATTGCCTGCTGATCTGTGCAGTGATCTGCCAGTGATTGTGTTTTCTCCCTGCTCACCTCAACATCGCGAGTTTTTTTTCTCCTCTCACAAAAGAGCTCGCACGCGGCACGTCTTTTTAAAGACGGCTCGCCCGTGCATTTCTGGTTGCGGCAGATTGGTATCGGACTCTGATGGGCACGTGCGCTGTCTAGTGTGTTTGGGCTTTGATCATGCTTGAACAGCGCTCGTGGGTGTTTCACGTTCTCTCTGTGGGAACATGATCATCGCGTCATTTAGGTCGAGACTCGGTGAACTCGCAAGAGTGAGAGTCCCCTCATCCACCCCCCGATCTTCGGCTGGTGGCCAGGGTGACCTGAGGGTGATGGTCTAGAACAAGGCGCCGACTCTGTGTCCGTGACCCCACCCCAGGTGATTCCACGAGTCTACCTTCGGGTGGCCCGTGTGTTTTCATTTGAAAGCTACAGAGGATGCTGCTATGTCTGTAGCAGCATCACTAGGTGGGCTTTATTCTTCTGGAAGTGACGACTCGTCACAGCTGCCACCTTCTGGTGTGCTATGGCTGTGCCTGAGTCTGATCCGGAGATGACGGCCATGCTTTCCTGGGACGATTGGTTTTTGGGTAAGGCCGCCGACCCGCATCCACGGCAAACCCCAATATCTTTCTTCCCGGACGTACATGATGAGATCTCGACGTCCTGAAAGACCCCCGTGTCTTCTCAGGACCGCTCGTTGGTCTCATCCGCCTTTCCCTCCCCTCAACAGGGCCGCTGCCCATGGGTACACTGGGGTCCCCCCGGTTGAACGCTCTGTTGCGATGCTACTGATGCTACTGCGATGCACTCTGCTCCTCAGAGTGCTTCCCGGCGCAATCCTAAGCACCCATCCGAAGCCTGTAGTTCTTTTCGTCTACACCAATCTGTGGCGAAATCCTATAGTGCCACAGGACAGGCAGCCGCCTCACTGCATCCCATGACCGTTTTGCTGGTCTACCTGACCCAGATGCTCATGGTTATGCATGAGGGCGGGACTGACTCGAGGCTCTTTAATGAGCTACCAAAAAGCACGCCGCCACTGACCTTGCTCTCCAAGCGACGAAGGTGGCCGTGCACTCTCCGAGTCAGGTGATGTTTACCACTCTGGGGCTGACCGGTCTGATGTGCAGGATGTCGGCGGACTCGTCTGCTCGACACCCCCATATCGCAGGTCGGCCTCTTCGGCGGTGCGGTTGAGTACTTCTGCCCAACAGTTCTCAACCGCCCGTGAGCAGATTGAGGTTATTCTGCCGATGGCCCCGCCGTCCGCTCAGATCCCTCAGTCTGCCAACCGCCGAAGGCTTCCTCCCACGGTTCCAACCCCGCCCGTTCACCCGGGCTGGCTTGGAAGACCATGGGGGGATGCCTCAGCCCTCTCCAGCCCCGCCCCCCGCTAAACGCCGGGTTAAGCGGCACTTTTGAGATGGGCTCAGAGATGGGACTCAGTTCTTTCCATGAGTTGGTAGCAGGACCACTCCTTTCCCCGGTGGAGGGCTGGGGAAGAATCCTTATTCAGAAAGAACTGACTCTCTCGTCTCTGAGAATACAGAGTTTTGGACGACACGGTGCGCCGCCTCCGAGCCGTGCACCCCTCGCCCCCCTCTGTCTCAGAGCCGGATGTCAGTGTGTGCCGTCCCTGGACCGTACCGCGCTCATCCCCCTCTGTCGCCAGACCCCTGGCAGAGCAGGCCCCCGCGGAACGCTGGTCCTTCCCTGGCCTCCTCTGTCAGGGTGCGGTTATGACCGTGCCCCCACTCTGGGCCGCTATGCCGTCCACCTCTGGGCCGGTCATTCTGCTTCGCTGCACCACCGAGGGGACGTCGGACGTCAGCCTGAACTATCTCGGTGACTGACTGTCCTAGCTCACTCTCGAGACCAGGTTTGCGAACACAGGGACCTTGTGCTCCGGCTCCTAGCTCGCCTGGGCCTTTGGGTCAACTGGGAGAAGAGCAAACTTTGCCCCGTGCAGAGGATCTCTTTTCTCGATATGGACATCGACTCGGTCACCATATCCGCGCAGCTTATGAGCGAGCACGCACAGTCACTGCTGACTTGTCTGAGACAATTTCAGGGCAAGAGTGCGGTTCCACTGAAATATTTTCAGAGGCTCCTGGCATCTGCAGCCGCGGTAACGCCGCTCGGATTGCTTCATATGAGACCGATTCAGCTTTGGCTTCGCGACCGAGTCCCGAGGTGGGCATGGCAACAAGGCACGCTCCGAGTATCAGTTACTCCGACCTGCCGTCAGACCTTCACCCCGTGGTCGAACCTCAGTTTTCTCAGGGCAAGTGTCCCCCTGTAACGAGTTTCCCGGCATGTTGTTGTCTCAACAGATGCCTCCACCACGGGCTGGGGCGCCATGTGCAATGGACATAGTGCCGCGGGCTCCTGGACAGGACCCCAGCGCCTATGGCATGTCAATTGCCTCGAGTTGCTGGCAGTACGCCTTGCCCTGCACCCCTTTCGGGCGTTGCTCAAGGGTCAACACGTACTAGTCCGATCAGACAATACCGCCACTGTAGCGTACATCAACCATCAAGGTGGTCTACGCTCCCACCGTATGTCACAACTCGCTCGCCACCTCCTCTTATGGGGTCAGAAGCATCTGAGGTCGCTTCGAGCCATTTACATTCCCGGAGCCCTGAACTGTGCAGCCGACGAGCTCTCCCGGCTTCAGCCCCTCCCTGGAGAATGGCAACTCCATCCCCAGTCGGTTCAGCTGATTTTGGACCAGTTCGGGGACCCACAGATAGATCTGTTTGCCTCCCACGACTCAACCCATTGCGACCAGTATTATTCCCTGACCAAGGGCACGCTCGGCACGGATGCTCTGGCGCACAGCTGGCTGCGGGGCCGCAAATATGCGTTTCCCCCATTGAGCCTTCTTGCGCAGGTCATGCGCAAGGTCAAGGAGGACGAGGAGCAGGTCCTTCTGGTTGCACCGTTCTGGCCCACCCGGACTTGGTTCTCCGAACTGGTGCTCCTCGCGACAGCACCTCCTTGGCCAATTCCTCTGAGGAAGGACCTCCTTTCTCAGGGACGGGGCACTCTGTGGCACCCTTGTCCCGATCTTTGGAACCTCGACGTGTGGCTCCTGGACGGGACGAGGCAGGTTTGAGTACCCTACCACCAGCGGTGGTGGCTACCATCACTTCCGCTAGAGCGTCGTCCACGAGACACGCCTATGCATTGAAGTGGAACCTCTTCGTCAACTGGTCCTCTTCACGCCGAGAAGACCCCCGGAGGTGTTCGGTTGGTGTCGTGCTTTCCTTCCTTCAAGATGGGTTGGAGTGAAGGCTGTCTCCCTCCACCCTCAAGTTTATGTTGCCGCTTTTCCCGCACACCATGACTTGGTGGAAGGTAAATCCTTAGGAAAGCACGACCTGGCCGTCAGGTTCTTGAGGGGAGCGAGGGGACTGAATCCTCCCCGCTCTCCTCTCGTTCCCTCTTGGGACCTCGCAGTGGTTCTAACTGCCCTGCAGAGTGCTCCCTTTGAGCCTCTGCAATCAGTGGAGCTTAAGTTCCTGTCAATGAAGACAGCGCTCCTGGTTGCATTGGCCTCTGTCAAGAGGGTAGGGGACCTGCAAGCATTCTCCGTTGATGAAGTGTGCCTGGAATTCGGGCCGGCTTACTCTCACGTGATCCTGAGACCCCGGCCTGGATATGTGCCCAAGGTTCCTACCACTCCCTTCCGGGACCAGGTGGTGAACCTGCAAGTGCTGCCCTTGGAGGAGGCAGACCCAGCCTTGGCACTGCTCTGTCCAGTACGCACTCTCCGCGCCTATGTAGACAGGACGCAGTGTTTCAGGACCTCAGACCAGCTCTTTGTCTGTTATGGTGTGAAGCTGATGAGAAAGGCTCTCTCCAAGCAGAGGTTGTCTCACTGGATAGTGGACACCATTGCTTTGGCATACCAGCAGCAAGGTCGACCGTGTCCCCTTGGTGTGACTGCCCACTCCACCCGGAGTGTGGCATCCTTTTGGGCTCTAGCGCATGGCGCCTCGCTAACAGACATCTGGAGCCAGTGTCCTCTCATGTACTCGCTTCAACTAGCTAGTACTGGACCCGCTAAGGTGTCTTTGCATGCTCGCCATTCCACTCTACGGACTGGATACGTGCGATATTCTCCTCAGGTGAGCTTCTCCGCAAGCCCTGAGTTCCTCCAGCACCCCTGATGCTAGCGCCAGTATCTATTGCCTGTGCGTCGGCTAGGTGCCTCCCGTGTGCATGGTCCCTCCCCGGAGCTACCCCCACACGTGTATTTCCACTCCTCTCTGAGCATGTGTCTGTCCCTTGGCAAGCCACCTTGCCACCCCTGGGGTTGAAATATTCCACATGCGGCTGGACACCCCAGTATTCTCCATATGCTTCCTTCGGGTCATATGTGTATTTCTAAATGCCCCCCCCCCCCCCTCTCTGGGTTGGTGTTACTTGCATATTTCCTCTAAACTATGGGATATGCTTCCCAGTATACCTTGGTATTCCTGTGTTAAATAGGAGTCCTTCGTCTGTGCGAGTCTCACACAAGGGTCTCAGATTTACGCAGGGCACTAGAAGATAGCTGTGAAGATGGCGTGATTAGACTGATAACCCCATTCGTCGTCAATCCGACGTAACTCGGAGTGACCACGAAAGGGAACGTATCGGTTACGTATGTAACCCTCGTTCCCTGAGTAGGGAACGGAGACGTTACTTCTTCCTGCCACTTCCGCTGTACCGCGGGGATCGCCTGACATGAAAACATATTCTGCATCTTTGATGAAATTTTTAAAAAAAAAAAAACATAAATAATAAAGTGAAACATGTTTCCTGTAAATTTTCTCTCTTCAATGAAAATTAAAATGATTTTGTTGTTTGACCGGAATTTTCCTTCACGAATTTTCTGGCCACTGACGTCACAGATTCAAGCACGTTTAGACGGAAGTTATATATTGAGTGCCTCGTGTGCCTTGTGAGCCATTTTGCGTGGACCTCGAGAAGAAGGAAATCAAGTCGTCACCTTCATTTATATTGCGCTTTTAACAATACAAATTATTTCAAGAAAGCCTCTCTCATTCTCTTCGACAGATCGACTCTTCTTTATCTTAACCTACTGGAGTCATGCCACCTCTGCGCAACTCACTGGAATCAGCCACCACAGCAAACCAGCCGGTTAGGTCTGCAGGGCAGGTTTCATCAGCATTTTCAGAGTATATTCCAGTTATAGAAGATATCCATTCAGCTGTCTCCGACTTTATCAGCTCTGGTCAAATGGCTTCAACCCCATTCGTCTCGGGTCAGCTCTGTACCGAACCGCTTTAGTTATAATACGCCTTGCTCGGCTACTGAATCTATCCAGAGTCGGTTAAGAAGAATCCGGTCGGTTGTCATTTTAACAGCAACAGAATTGTTTTTAATGACTCGGTCTGTCTGTAAAAGTAATCGTTTGTTTGTCATACCCTTGAGTGGCGACTCTGATGAGACTCGTGGAAACAGGCATCAGAAACCACATCAAACACCTCTGTAAGACATCATTCTACCACCTAAAGAACATCACCAAACTCCGTCCAACACTCACACTGGCAGATGCAGTGAAGCTCGTCCACGCCTTTGTCTCTTCCAGGCTGGACTACTGTAATGCACTCCTCATACATCCAGAACAGCGATGCCTGGATCCCGATGAGGGTGCGCAAACATGATCACATCACCCCCATCCTGAAATCTCATCACTGGCTCCCTGTGCCACTCTGAATTGAATGTAAGGTTTCCCTCCTCACCCACCAGTGCATTCACTGACAAATGAAGAAGGTCAGATGTTTTATCCAAAGTAAGTATTACAAGGACAATCCCAGTAATGTGTGGCTAAAGAGAGAGTTTATCCAAAACATTTTCCAAACTGGAACATACGACTTTGTTTCAATCCCATTAGATTTTTTCTGAAGAACAAAAAAGTCACTGTTTACGTTCTTTGCATCATTTTCTACACAATGAAGGTGACTGAGGCTGTCATTCATCTAAAGGACTTATTTTGTGTTGCACAGAAAAGTTGAAGGGAGTTGGAATGACATGAGGGCGAGTAAATGTCAGAATTTACATTTTTGTCTTGATCAAAGAATGCATATTTTTATATCTTGCAGGCAGATTAAACCAACAAATGTAAGCCAAGAACTTTAAAGGAACAATCCACCGTTTTTTTATATTAAACTATGCTATTCTCTTAACTAAGACGAGTTGATACATACCTCTCTCGTCTCAGTGCGTCTTCGACTCGGTGCAGTAATATCATCACTATATCATCGGGAGAGGATTATTAAGGAGTGATGATATTACTGCGCAGAGTCGAAGTGCTCCCAAGTGCAATTCCGCCATACATTATAGTTATCCATTTTACCCACTTAGAAAAGCGCCACGTGTTATTTTGTGTCACCATACTTTGTCATGTAACTACTCGTGTAACTGTATTTAAATAGGGAAACCATGGAGGTGTTTGGTCGCTTCAAACTTCATCTCTGTTTGGATCCTAGTGAATGAACTGGGCTAAACTACTCTCAAAGTGTCGCGGCGGTCAAGTCCAAGCCAAGTCCTGTAGCAGGTCAAGTCCTATAGCAGGTCAAGTCCTGTAGCAGGTCAAGTCAAGTCAAGTCCTGTAGTAGGTCAAGTCCTGTAGTAGGTCAAGTCAAGTCCTGTAGCAGGTAAAGTCCTGTAGCAGGTCAAGTCCTGTAGCAGGTCAAGTCCTGTAGCAGGTCAAGTCCTGTAGTAGGTCAAGTCAAGTCCTGTAGTAGGTCAAGTCCTGTAGTAGGTCAAGTCAAGTCAAGTCCTGTAGTAGGTCAAGTCCTGGTCAAGTCCTGTAGCAGGTCAAGTCCTGTAGCTGGTCAAGTCCTGTAGCAGGTCAAGTCCTGTATTAGGTCAAGTCCTGTATTAGGTCCAGTCCTGTATTAGGTCAAGTCCTGTATTAGGTCAAGTCCTGTAGTAGGTCAAGTCAAGTCCTGTAGTAGGTCAAGTCCTGTAGTAGGTCAAGTCAAGTCCTGTAGTAGGTCAAGTCCTGTAGTAGGTCAAGTCAAGTCCTGTCCTTTAGGAAGTCAAGTCCTGTAGTAGGTCAAGTCAAGTCAAGTCCTGTAGTAGGTCAAGTCCTGCAGTAGGTCAAGTCCTGTAGTAGGTCAAGTCAAGTCCTGTAATAAGTCAAGTCCAAGTCAAGTCAAGTCCTGTAGTAGGTCAAGTCAAGTGGTGTTTGGTCGCTTCAAACTTCATCTCTGTTTGGATCCTAATGAATGAACTGGGCTAAACTGCTCTCAAAGTGTCGCGGCGTTCATTATCACAGGGAAGTTTCACTGTTTGATTTCTTCAACAGTATTTAATTTACTTTAATGAACATTTGGCACATAATGTGTTTCTCAGCATGTATAAATGAGATGTGTGTGTCTTTTTGAGATGAGACCAAGTCACACATGTGCAAGTCTCAAGTGAGTAACTGATCAAAAAGAAAACTCAGTTACAGAGGAAATATTGTCAGCTGCATATTTAGCTGGTGTTCCACAGTCAACACCAGTTAAGCAAAATAGAATCCATAGTTTTACGCAAGAACCTGACTATTCATTCAAAACTTCTGTTGATGTTATCAAGTCCGGAAACAGCTGTACAGTGTTCAAAGTCATCAACATCAGGGACATACTACGCCTTACCGGCAGCAAAGTCCTACCAATCAGTAAGCAAACTTTTTAATGAAAATGTCCTTATTCTGTGGTTTTTATTAATAAAATCAGAACTTAAATGAGGGCCATAAAATATACAATGTCATATCATTGTTATTTATTATTCTATGTTGTTTTTGTTCTTTGTAATTTGTCAAACACAAATGTAATTCATTTTTTTTCATTTAGTATGAACAAACAGATGCTGAAAGTGAGAACCTATCTGAAGATCTTAGTCTTGATGTCAGCATGCTCTCCCTAAATCCTCCAACAGAAAAGAAGGACCTAAGTTTTATTCCTCTAAGTTCGACCTCAACATCAACTCCAACTACAGAGGAAGATGAATACAATAGTAGATACAAAGATCGAAAATGAATCGCTGATCGCAGCAACAGATTGCTGTAGAGCCTCAGTTAAAGCTGCTCGTCATCTCTTCCTTCTCGTTCATTTATAGCATCAAATAAACATGAATGAACATAAGAATGTTGTTTCAACCATGGAAAGACGTCAGTTCCCACCGCTTTTCAAGTTCAAATCCATCGACGTTAGTCTACTAACATTTGGTGGATGGCGGGTTATGATTGGTCAGATCGCCTTTCAATCAAACTCCCCGCGAAGGGTGAATTGAGGGTCTCAAACACAACAATTAAAAAAGGAAGGAAAAACCATGCATTAAGAGCCGAGGTTGAAAATAGGCAACATCATGTATTTCCTCATAAAAAAAAGGAAAATAAATCGTTTTCTTCTTTTAAGGGTTTTTAGGCTTTTTTTGTTTAATAATCTTTATATTTATAAGAGAGAGCATGCCATGAGATCGCCACAGGGCTCTTAAAGTCACGTGACACAAACTGACTTTCCCAGTTTAAACTTCCAGTTAAATACATCCATTGTAAGGATAAAGATAAAGATGGCATATTGTGTTTTGCTTTACTGCTATTATTGTTGTTTTAATATGTTCTGTTCTTTTATTTATTTAAAAGATTTAAATGAATTGTGAATAGAAGGCAGTGAATTGAACCAACAAGTGTTCACAAGCACGGAAGTGTGTTTTTTTTTTTTCATTTTAATCTCAGCCCTAATAGGATGTAAAGTGTTTTCTAAAGTCTATTGTTTCCAAAAACAACATTTGCCTGTTCGTTGATGGAAAAACATTCATCATTGATAAAAAGAGCATAGAGAAGTATCATGTTTAAAAGTGTTTCCTGTAAATGTTCTCTTTTCAATGAAAAGGAATCTTTGAGTTGGAATGGAATTTTCCATCTTGTGGCGTCAAATCTTGTCAGATCACATGTTCAGCATGCATAATTGGTTTAGGTATATTTGACTTGGTTGAATTGTTCTCAACTGGGTTTAGCTGGAAACTTCTGATTTCAGCTGCGTACCAAATTGGTTCAGGTGTGTCTGTGAGTCCCACAGATTGCTCTTCCTCATCCTCAGAGCAGCGTCAAGATACTCTCTTCCAAGGCCCGGACATCCAGAGATCGTTTCATCCAATTATCATATAATTTGACAAATAAAAAATAAAAAAGTTACTTTTTTGTGTTTTTATTTATTCAAATGACTGAATGTGACAGTTTTCTGGTGCGGTCCAGTTGACAGCGGTCGTCTGTATGTCTATATGGAAACTGGCATCAGAAACTACAGCCGTTTGGGCAAACTTCAGTATCACTTAAGTACAACAGAAGAGAGAAGATCCTTCAGTTTGCTTCGTCGTCTTTCATCTATCATCTTCAAGAGCGAGGATTATGAGGAATGTGATGGGACTGTTCTTGGGCCGTTGAGATTGAGCTTTTGGCTCCACTTTGGGTTGGAAAACTCCTTCTAATGCCGGTAGATTCAGTCCTGCTGCTGTAACTCAGAACACGTTTGGACCGCAGTCAGTGTCTGATGTGGTTCGTGCCTCGTGCTGATCGATGTCATTGTTATGAACGGAAAAGGAAAAACTGCATTTCACTGTAAATATTTCATTCCCTCACAATGGCTCTTAAGCATATCCTCCTGAGACCCAGAAAAAAACTTTTTTTTTATTTAGTTTTTTTTTTTCATGTCATCACATTGTTTAGAGCATAAGAAACAAATGGTAAAAAACATTTTTGAAAAATTAAATTTTATTAATATGTCATGCTATGTCCTCTGTAGTGGACACCAGGACTCAGTTGTTAAAACAATGAAATAACATAAAATTATATGTGTAGGCTAAAACAATGGGATTTTTTTTCAATCACCAATACATTTTGGGGATTTTTTAAACCAAAATTTGTATAAAGATGATTCTCAACTATGTTATGAAAGACATAACAGAATTAATTGATACACCATTTTACTTTATGCAATATGTGGGTAAAATGGGCATAAATTAATATTCCCATTCAATGCAATGTATCTATACACTGTATCTAATTTGCACATTAATGTGTTCTTGGAGCAACATTTAATGAAAAAAGAAGTGTAAGAATTAGAGTAATAATTAGCAACATTTTAATAATAATATCTAATATTTCATAGGAATATTGATGTATCATTTATTTCCATATTCACTTGTTGTGTCTCCCAAAATGCCTGATAAACATGCTGTAAGTCCTGATGTCCTCTACTGTGCACATGTATGAAATCAATGCCTTTTCTGTAACAAAGTAATTTTTTTATTTGAAACCCCATAACGTTTTCCTGAGATGTTGGTTGATGAAATACAATTTGAAAAGTAGTTCGATTTAAATTATAATTACAATATATTATCATATTTCCATAAGAGTGCTATTTTATCACTAAATTAATGTCAGACATTTTTAAAGACCAGGGAGAAGTTGTTTTCAGGGTGAAACCTCCAAACATGTGGTATCTTTGTAAAGCCCTGAATGTGCTCTTTACAGGACAGCCAGAATAACAGTGTGACATGCATGGTGTCAGAGAAATACACTAACATATAATGTCCACTACAGTGGACAAAAGTCTATTCCTGGGTCCCAGGAGGATATAGAACAAATTCAGGTAAGCTTTTGGAGGACAGTAAGTAGAATAAGAAGGTAAGATGGTTTTATCCAAAGCAATTTGCAACTTTCTTCTGTAGAACAAAAGACCTCATTCAGCAAACCCAGATCCATCACTCGTAATCACGGGGAAGTAACTGTTTCATTTCAACAACAGTATTTCGTTAAAAAGTTCAACAGAAGAGATAAGATCCGTCCAGGGCCTTCCTTAGGGTTAAAAAGGAATAGATTCAGGTAGGTTAATGGAGAACGGATATGAAGATGGTAAGATGCTTTTATGCTTTTACTTTTTGCTGTATAGAACACAAGTCACCATTCACGTTCTTTGCATTATTTTCCCCACAATGAAGGTGAATGGCAACTGAGTCTTGCTCAGCAAAAGACCCTCTTATGTTTTGCACACAGGAAAATTGATATGAGGTTGAGTAAATTATGACAGTATTTTCATATTTTTGTGAACTGTTTCTTCGACTGTCTTGATCAAATTATTGCACAGTTCCTTGCGGCAGAACAAACCAACAAGTGTGCCAAGAACTATAACCTTGAATCCCTGAACGCTCTTGTTTTCTGATATTATTTAACAGGTGTGAAGATGAAAGATTCATTGGTTCTGTTGGTTTCGGCTCCTGAGGCGACAAACTTCTGCCAAATCTGCCTCGATATCACAGGGAAGTAACACTCTTTCATTTCTTTAAAAAAAAAAGCTTTCAGTAAGATTTTATTTGGATTTTAACTTTTTCACTAGATGACATCCAGACTCCATTACTGATCATGAGGGCGCCTCCATTTTCATAGCCTATATGTTTTGAGTGATCTGAACCATGTATTTCCATAATGTTCATACTATTTATCAGAAGTAGTATGAGTGGTAGCATTTGATTTGAATTCAACCTCTAATAAAAGCATAAAAAGAGCACATATGTGCGTGATAGCTCGTAGCCGCATCACAAATCGAGAATCCATAATATTTTTCTTTATATTTAAAACATTTTCAGACCTCTTTTTCTCATTAAATTTAATTGGTGTAATCTTTTGCACTATTGGCATGAAAACAAAGTGAAATTTCTACCAATCTGTCATGATTTTTCATGTTTATTGTTATTTCAAAATAAAGGCCTAAACACACCTAATGAATATGAAATATTCTTTTTGCAAATGATCTGCTAATATGGAACTGAGCGACTAATAAGAACAGTTGTATATTTATTTAACATTAACAAAGATTAAAATACTGTAACTAATATATTTCTGTTGTTATTTAATGCAAGTTAATGCATTAATGTTAATTAGTTATTAGTATTATTAGTTATTATTAGTATTATGTTTTTTTAGGGTGTCCTTCTGAAAAACTGTAAATTGAAATTTATAAGAGAGAGTTTGTCATGAAATCACCACAGGGCTTGAACTGTCAAACACAGACTTTTCCAGGTGAACAGTAAATAATTAACTGAATACATAATTAATAAGTGGAAGGATACACATACAGACAAACAGTAAAACTTATCTCTGGTTTTTCAACATCTTGTGTAATTTTGTATTTAGTTTACTGAGGTTTACACTTACATTTTTGTTTAACGTTTTTTTGTCTAAAAGGTTCAAATCAAATAGAAGGCAGTGTATAAAACAAATTCTGCATGTTTGATAAAAATAACAAATAATAGAGTGAAACATGTTTCCTGTCAATGCTCTCTTCAATGAAAATAATTGTGTTGTCGGAGTTCCCCAACTAGAACTTTCCCATCTTCTGGCATCAGATCACGTGATGTCATTGATGACTTTTCATTGGATGTCTTCAGGACAATACAAATCTGACACCTGTTAGATGATTCAGAATATCAAAGAGGGCAAATTCCAATCAGAAGTGAGCATCCCCATATATGAACATAAATGATTAAATTATTTTCTTGAATTGACCATTGCATGTTGCCTTCGCTGAAGGGCCCTTCGTCTTCAGTTGTTCACTTTTGTTTGGAACTCTGCTCTCTCTGTTCTTTTGTTGAACCCTAGCTGTCGGAAATGATCTTCTCTCTTCTTTCTTCAGACATATTTAAAATTGTTTAAACTGCTGTCATTTGTGATGCCTGTTTAAAAACGTGTATCCACTCTGTGATACGACATAGAGAACGATCAGATCACACAATCATTTGAGTAAATAAAAACACACAAGAAAGAATAGTAATATTATTTCAATCTTTTTATTTCATAATGCAAATTTACAGCCACATCTTTCTGGGAGTGGGGGGGGACTCTTTTTTCAGGGCGGCGTGGACCTTCTCAGTTGAATTACCTTTCGTTTCTCCAGGGTGGCGTGGGCCCCTCGGTCGTATTAGCTTTAGCTTTGCTGATCATCAATGCTGATCATGATTTCGATTATCATTTTCTCAGCACATGTTTTTCTCAGGACATCATTTTGTCAGGACATCATTTTGTCAGGACATCATTTTGTCAGGACATCATTTTCTCAGGACATTATTTTCTCAGGACATCATTTTCTCAGCACATCATTTTCTCAGCACAAGAAGCCGTCGATCATAATTTTTTTGGATTGTGGATCAATCGAATTGTTCCATCCTAGCATCATGCTATACTGTTATTATAGAATTTCATACCTGTGTTACTGAGCGACTGATTGGTCGAGAATTGTATCTTCTAAATGGTTGATAAATATGTCTTCTAAATATCTTAACAAAGCGGCTTCCAGCTGAAAATATTTGAGAAACAGCTGAAGCTAGTTTTCTCCAGTTTAACTCAGTAATGTTAAGCAAGTTGAAAGTAGCTAAATAAAGTTGGTATATAGACAATATGAGCTTCCAAGTATTGAAAATATGCATTCCTATACCTGTCACAAGGGCAAGCCATTCCTGGAGTCTTGAAAAGGTCGAAGCTGGTCGGTTTACTGTGGTGTTTGAAACAGGTATAACGCTGGAAAGTGACATATTTACCACAGTGAATTCAGGCGACGCACTAAAATTGTAGGATTCTACAAAAACGTACTAATCGTAAATGGTTTGACCTCTGGCTTCTTCAAAACGAAAGAGCAGATGATCTGAGTGGCTGTCTTCTCTATCTCAATGTCCGTCAAATGAATCTTAGTCACGAGTCAATATTACTCACATAAATGGGGCGTGTCTTCATACTAGTGTCAGATTTTCATTGGCAAGAAAAAAGTCAGGAGATCTGACATCAAACTTTGTTCAGCGCTAAAACCACATCCCTGACTATCATGTCAGATCTTGCCCCGTCCCCTTGTTTCTTCATTTGGTTGAATTAAATTATATTTATTTAAGTTTAGTTTATCTGGCACTCACATAATTTATCCCCCTTTATATTCACTTGCTCCTGGTTTGCTTAGCTTTTATTTTATTATTTTTATACTTTTATTTTTATTTTATTTCTGTGTATCGTCCCCTATCAGACTTCTTTATAAAGAGTGCAGCGCGTGTCAAACATGTTTCCTGTAAATGTTTTTTCATTAACGAAAATGAATAGAATCTTCTAGAATTTTTCCAAATTCTGACGTCAAATCACCTGACATACCATCACTGATGACTCATTTCTTCTGGCCAATAAAAATCAGACGCGTGTAGACGGATGTAATATATATTGAGTGGCTCCTGTGCTATCAGCCATTTTGCGTGTATCTTAAGAAGGAGAAGGAAGCCTCTCTCATTCTCTTCGACAAATCTGTTTTATCTAAACCCACTGGAGTCATGCCACCTGTGCTCACCTCACCGGAATCAGCCACCACAGCAAACCAGCTGGTTAGGTCTGCATGGCAGGTTTTTTCTTCATTTAGTGAGTATATTCAAGTTATACAAGAGATTAGATCAGCTTACTCTGATTTTAATCAGTTGTACTCAAATGGATTCAACTGGATGGGTCTCGGGTCAGCGCTGTGGCGAACTGTGTCAGCTCTGTGCCACACTGCTTCAGTTCTGAAACGCCTTGCTCGGCTGCTGAATCTATCCAGCGTTGGTGAAGAAGCTGCCGGTCGGTTGCCATTGTAACAGCAACAGAATCCGGTGGGTCGCCATTTTAACTGCAACAGAATGACAGAGCCCTGACACTCTATTTATTAAATAAATAAAGAATACAAATTTTTAGTGTTTAGTGTTTTTATATACTCAAATGACTGTTAAGTATGAATATTTAGGTAAAACTTTGCAAAAGTTAAAACGGAATAAATTCAGGTAGGTTTTTGGTAGAATAAGTACAATAAGCAGGTTAGATGATTTTATCCAAAGCAATTTGCAACTTTCTTCTGTGGAACAAAAGACCCCATTCAGCAAACCCAGATCCATCACTCGTTATCACGGGGAAGTAACCATGTTTCATTTCGACAAGAGTATTTCACTTTCACTCAACTTTAATGAACATTTAGCACATAATGTGTTTCTCAGCATTTATGAATGAGGTATCTGTGTGTGTGTATTATTTCTGCTCATTATTGACAGGAAATTTCCAAAAGCTTCTGTGAGCTAATCAGCGATATACGGTTTATTCTGTGGGATTTGTGTGTTTTTTTCCTAGCTGACATTGAGGAGCTTTTTTTTCCCTCTCTCGGATCTGTCGCTCCTCATGCTTCCGTCTCAATTTCACTGAGGGACGCTGTGCCTGAGCCCGCTCCCATCCCGGAGGCTTCACTGAGGGAGGCTGTGCTTGAGCCCCACTGAGGGAGGCTGTGCCTGAGCCCGCTCCCATCCCGGAGGCTTCACTGAGGGAGGCTCTGCCTGAGCCCGCTCTAATCCCGGAGGCTTCACTGAGGGAGGCTCTGCCTGAGCCCGCTCTAATCCCGGAGGCTTCACTGAGGGAGGCTCTGCCTGAGCCCGCTCTCATCCCGGAGGCTTCATAGAGGGAGGCTCTGCCTGAGCCCGCTCTAATCCCGGAGGCTTCACTGAGGGAGGCTCTGCCTGAGCCCGCTCTCATCCCGGAGGCTTCACTGAGGGAGGCTCTGCCTGAGCCCGCTCTAATCCCGGAGGCTTCACTGAGGGAGGCTCTGCCTGAGCCCGCTCTCATCCCGGAGGCTTCACTGAGGGAGGCTCTGCCTGAGCCCGCTCTAATCCCGGAGGCTTTACTGAGGGAGGCTCTGCCTGAGCCCGCTCCCATCCCGGAGGCTTCACTGAGGGAGGCTCTGCCTGAGCCCGCTCTAATCCCGGAGGCTTCACTGAGGGAGGCTCTGCCTGAGCCCGCTCTAATCCCGGAGGCTTCACTGAGGGAGGCTCTGCCTGAGCCCGCTCCCATCCCGGAGGCTTCACTGAGGGAGGCTCTGCCTGAGCCCGCTCTAATCCCGGAGGCTTTACTGAGGGAAGCTCTGCCTGAGCCCGCTCCCATCCCGGAGGCTTCACTGAGGGAGGCTCTGCCTGAGCCCGCTCTAATCCCGGAGGCTTCACTGAGGGAGGCTCTGCCTGAGCCCGCTCCCATCCCGGAGGCTTCACTGAGGGAGGCTCTGCCTGAGCCCGCTCCCATCCTGCCTGAGCCCGCTCTAATCCCGGAGGCTTCACTGAGGGAGGCTCTGCCTGAGCCCGCTCTAATCCTGGAGGCTTCACTGAGGGAGGCTCTGCCTGAGCCCGCTCTAATCCCGGAGGCTTCACTGAGGGAGGCTCTGCCTGAGCCCGCTCCCATCCCGGAGGCTTCACTGAGGGAGGCTCTGCCTGAGCCCGCTCCCATCCCGGAGGCTTCACTGAGGGAGGCTCTGCCTGAGCCCGCTCCCATCCCGGAGGCTTCACTGAGGGAGGCTCTGCCTGAGCCCGCTAATATCCCGGAGGCTTCACTGAGGGAGGCTCTGCCTGAGCCCGCTCCCATCCCGGAGGCTTCACTGAGGGAGCTAATTTTATTACACGACTATTACTTCGTGAAAAAATAAATAAATAAAGACACTTTTTTTAGTGTTCAGTGTTTTTATTTACTCAAATGACTGTTAAGTATGAATATTTATGGAAAACTTTGCAAAAGTTAAAACGGAATAAAGTCATGTAGGTTGTTGGAGAGCAGATGATATGATGGTAAGTAGAATAAGAAGCCAAGATGATTTTATCCAAAGCAATTTGCAACTTTCTTCTGTGGAACAAAAGACCCCATTCAGCAAACCCAGATCCATCACTCGTTATCACGGGGAAGTAACCATGACAAGAGTATTTCACTTTCACTCAACTTTAATGAACATTTAGCACATAATGTGTTTCTCAGCATTGATGAATGAGATATGTGTGTGTGTCTTGTTTCTACTCATTATTGACAGGAAATTTCCAAAAGCTTCTGTGAGCTAATCAGCGATATTTGGTTTATTCTGTGGGATTTGTGTGTTTTTTTTCCTAGCTGACATTGAGGAGCTTCTGGAGCATTTGATTGAAGAGTCGGTTGCCATTTTAACGGCTAAAAAATCCGGTCGGTCGCCATTTTAACAGCTAAAAAATCCGGTCGGTCGCCATTTTAACAGCCGGTCGCCATTTTAACAGCTAAAAAATCTGTCCGGTCGCCATTTTAACGACTAAAAAATCTGGTCGGTCGCCATTTTAACAGCTAAAAAATCTGTCCGGTCGCCATTTTAACAGCTAAAAAATCCGGTCGGTCGCCATTTTAACAGCCATTTTTTCTTTGTCTTTTTATCTGAATGCATAGTTACTTGCGGGCAATCAACAAGTGCGCCAAGAACTTTAACCTTGAAGGCCTAAACAATCTTGTTTTCTGATACTATTCAACAGGTGTGTGAAGATGAAAGATTCACTGGTTCTGTTGGTTACTGCCTCTGAGGCTACAAACGAGTCCAGGTCTGCCTCTATCACAGGGAAGTAACTGTTTTATTTCTTAAACAGAATTTCATTTACTTTAATGAACATTTGGTACATAATGTGTTTCTCAGCATGTTTGAGTGAGGTGTGTGTGTGTCTTGTTTTCGGTTTCTGTGACGTACACTAGGCACACTAGAAGCTTCTGTGTTTGACAACGACCAACAAAGAACGTCTTGAAGAGCATTGCAGGAAGGAGATCATCAATCCCTAACTAAATTAAATCAGTGATATTTATTTACTGTTATTCTGTGTAATTTGTGTGTGTTTTCTGTGTTTTCTAGCTGATATTGGGAATCTTCTGGAGCAGCTGTTGAAGAGATCATCGGTTCTCTCTCGGGTCCAGATAAAGTTTCTACCAGCACGAGTTTGACTGACCGATATCTCAGACCACCCTCATGTATCCCATCATCCTTTTCAGTCCCTCATTTACTCTCCTTTTCACTGTCCTCAGTGAGATTCAGTCCACTATATCCAACAGAACCTGACATTACGGATACAACCCTCCAAGAAAGATTGTTACAAAACACACTTCAGTGACAAGCACAAAATGCCATGACACTCTCAATATATGTTGTGTCTCATTATGAGAGCCTGTAATACAGGTCTGTTTATTTCCATATATTCTCATGCAAAATCCATCAGTAAACAAACACTCCTGCTGTTCAACACAAGCACTACACAACTTTTAATTCATCAGATCATTGCTGGCCCTGCCCTCTTCTTTTTATTCATTTCTTCTTTTTCCTCTTTCGTTCCTGCCATCACAGAAAGCACCGTCGACTGTATACGACTGTAGTCATGTTGATGACATATTGTTTTAACGTATCCCTATGAGGGATAGACTACAGTCTTTACAATGGTCCTAGATCACATGCCATTTTTACAGCTTTAAAAACTGTTGTATGGAGTTTTGTCTACTGACAGGTTGATTTTTGTTTTTTTGATTGGAAATATTTTTAATCAGATAAACTATTGGTATGTTGTACAGTACAATCCACCAAACACAATGTAGTTCAGTCGCTCACAGCCTCATTTTCATTCCTGTCATATTCATGTTGACTGTCCTGTTCTCTTGTTAGTAGTTTTAGTCATCCAGAAAAGTGTATTCCTGCTGAAAACAAAACAGCTAAAACCAGACAAACCTGAGCTGGTCTTCCAGCCTGATCACAGTTAGTTTAGCCGGCTGGTTTCAGAGGAGTTTTAAGCCCTTCTTTACAGTCAGTCTGAACAACCAGCTTAAACCAGATAAGACCAGCTTAAACCAGCTAAAACCAGCCAACCATGAACTCATTCCAACCACATCAGCACAATAATCTGAGGCCTGGTTTCACAAACAGGGTTTAGATTAAGCCAGGATCAGACCTAAATTAAATTAGGACATTTAAGAAGCTTTTATAAATGTGCCTTAGAAAATAACATTACTGGTGAGCATCTTGAGATTAAACAATGGCACTGACATATCTTAAGATATACGAGTGCAAGTCGAGGCTGGATAAATTTACTGCGTTTAAAAATGTGTTCATCCTGCAGATCTTTATGTCAGACTGTAAATCCAGAGATCAGCCGGTCATCAGAGTTGTGATCTGGGTCTCATATCAGAGGATCTACAGACTAACATTCGTCATTTACATTTGAAGTCTTTCCAGTTCTGAGGGAGTCTCGTCTTTATTAGATCTGAGAATTCTTGACTAGTTTACTTCCTGACTGTAGAAAAAAAGAGGGTTTCACTTTATTTTGATGGTCCCTAACACATTCTGTTGACTATAAGTAACGCTGCACCTATATGTCTACTAATTCTCATGAGAGTGTTAGTAGAGTATTAGTAAACTGGTAGGGTTAGAATAAGTTGACATGTAGTTGCAAAGTTAATTATAGTCAACAGAATGTTTAAAATGGACCATCAAAATAAAGTGTTACCAAAAAGAGTAATGCTGCATTAAAGGGATAGTTTGTCCAACGCTATGGGGAACGCCCTCCACGTGAACCGGTGTCTGAAAAGCTATCCAGTCACGACAATTGATATTGACCAGCGACAGCCTATGACGTCACTATTAGTGTGACCCGGAAGTAGAAAAGGGGCGCCTAGAGAACATTTCATTCACTTATCGTCTGAAGAGACTGGTCTCAACAGTTTCTTTCAAGTGTCATTTTAGGGCCTATTTTGTTCTCCCTGTACATGCTCCCCTTAGGACATATTTTTAAGAAATTTGGTATTTCTTTTTGTTATGCAGACGATAGATACGAAAAGATCTTTTAAATGAAAAGATACTCACACTTTAGTGTCTCTATTGCAGTGTCTTAAGAAAACTATGGATGGCACTAAATTTCCTTAGCTTTAATGAAAATAAAACAGAAGTTATGCTGTTTACGCCGAGAGGCACTTATGAATCATTACATTTTGACCTTGGTGAATTGAATACACTTGTGAAGCCCTATGTAAAAATGTATGTGTTATTATGGATTGTGATTTTAAACAGGACAAATAGATTAACTCGGTAGTTAAATCTATTTTTTTCCAATTGAGACAACTCACCAAGGTGAAATCTTTCCTGTCCTTTAAAGACTTTCAAAGACTTGTTCATATTTTCATTTCAACTCGTCTGGATTATTGTAATGGCCTCTATATATAGGTATTAGTCAGGCCTCGCTCTCCAGACTGCAGATGGTCCAGAATGCAGAAGCTCGCCTTTTGACGGGTACACGAAAGCGGGAACACATTACCCCTGTTCTCGCCTCTCTTCACTGGTTACCAGTCCATTTCAGGATTCATTTTAAGATGTTGGTATTTGTTTTTAAATCTCTTAATGGTTTTGCACCTAAATATCTTTCTGACCTGATCAAACTGGGAAGAGAGGTTACAGTCATAACCTAGATGTTCCCTTTCGAAAGGCAACTCGCTCTGTGTTGGTGATGCTATGGGGAACGATATACAAACCCACCATGCTGAGGGGAGAGCATGCCAATATGCTTATTTCACGCAGCCGTTATTTTAAATTCGAAAGCGAGGCTCCGGTGGGAAGAACCCCGGAAGTACAAATAAACAACAATGCCTTGTACTACCAACCTGAAGCTGCTGCCGCGATTTACACTATTGGATGTTAATATCCAATATAGGATATGTATATATAGTTCGTTCCTGCTTCTTTTTTTACTTTCTGAAAAATAAAAATTATAAATGAATTTCACTGTATATAGTCTAAAGTATGAAAGAAATGCATGTACATTTTTAGAATAACTAATTTCTACATTAAACACAACAATACGCCATCGCATTCGCGACTCTCCTTTCGGGTCACATTATTCCCTACGGCCACTGCCCAAGCTATAAGCCTTAAAAAGGCCTCCAATACAATGAAGGCCAGGGGGTCCGAAAGAGTACCGTCCAGTTACTTTCTGAGGGGGACATAAACTCAGTGAATCTCTCCAACAGAAAACACTCTCCTGAAATTCCTCGTTTGTCGTCCTGCCATTATTTCTGACTTAGCCATGTCACCATGACACATATTTACATAAACCCCATCCACTCATTATGGGTAAGTGATTCGATATGCCGAGACGACGCTGTTTTTTCACTGTGAATGCAAAGAAAACATTACATGGCCTTCCAATAGTGACACAATAAAGAGACAGGAACTACAACAGTGTAGAAAACAGGAGCTGCAGCAATGAACCAAATGAGGAAAAATGTGTCTTTAACTTAAAATCATGTAAATGTATTCTAGCAAACCCCCAAAATTATGAGCTAGTAAATGAGCATAATGTGGCACTTTAAAGAGGCCATTATTATTTCCTTTCTTAAAGTTTGATGCTGTTTTCGGGCCTCACTAGAACAGGTTTGCATGCATTATTTTCCCCATATTCTCAATTGTTGCGGCTCCTCTCTTCCCAGTCTGTCAGTAACTCTGTTCACTTCCTGTCTCTATGAATCCCTCCTTCTGAAAAGCACACTGTGCTCTGATTGGTCGGCTGGATCAGTGTGTTGTGATTGGTCCAGCACTTCAAGTGTGTTTGGGAAATGTCCCGCCCCTTACCATAACCGCCAGTTTAACACACTGTTAACTAACTCAACCAGGCCCCGCCCCTTTATTCTGCATATTAATTATATAAATGAGGAATAATTTGATGAGTTTGTTCCCGGAAGAAACTCAAGACTACACTGGAGGCGTTTCAGGAGTTCAGAAACACTGATGCTGATATAGAGAAGAACTCCTGCTGGAGGGACTTTGAAATCTTTTTAATGCTCAAACAGCAACATTACACACTAAAGAAAGATCAACATGTAAATGTCCTGTGTAATAAATAGTGCATGAATTACATGAAATGTGTTTTTATTTGTTCCAGGAGCAAAACGTATGACATGATCCAGTACTATCAGAACCAGATCCCTTACTGAAGGCCAGAGAAGTGTGTGTGTGTGTGTGTGAGTGTGTGTGTGTGTGCGCTCTCTCCTCTCACTGATGCTATATCACACTGCTGTCACAGTCTGGTGTGTTTGTGCACTTCATACCCCTGAGATGAGTTTGCATGGATTGATACACACTTATATCAGCACTTATGAGACTTTTCTTCACTCGATTAAACTATACTCGATTTTTAAAGTCAATTTTGTGCATTTTTAGTTTTATTTAAAGTGATTTTGTTTATGCCTTTAATAATTTCCAGACAAATTATGTTGTTATTAAATTGCAGATGTTTTTATGGACGTGGACGGTCTGAAATACACGTCAAATTTTAGAGGTTTTTAGATTTGCACAATAACGCACAAAATAACAAAAATCCGCATTTGATTATATTTATAGTTGAAATGTTTGCTATCCTGTGAATCTTGATTTCTTTGCAGCTCCGAATTTGTGTATTAATATTTCTGATTTTAGGGTCACATGACCTGATCGATCACTGCTTGTTTTGCAGTATGTGACTAATCTTTGTACACTCGTTTGTACGGTCAAATTAATTCTCTCTCCTCTCTTTATATTCTCCTTCTTTTTGGACTATTTATTCCATCTGTGATATTTAATAAATGTCTATAATAATTGACTGTACACATTTGTAATGCTTACTTAGCTGAGGAAGTGAAGTGTTTTTATTTTGTTTTATTTGTTTTGTTTTATTTTGATGCATACAACATTTTTTACTTTTAGTTCTACTGCTATTTTGTTTACAAAATGCATCAAATATACAGTCTGTATCTGTGTTTTCTAAAGGGTCATTTATATTGACAGTGATTTGAAGTGACCAGAAGTCTGGAGCAGAAAGAAACCAATAAAGCATTGACTTAATGACCACCATTTACATTAAACAAAAAATGTCAGAGGCTTTTTTATGTGCTTTTTAGTCCATTCGTTCACAGGGAATAAAAGCATTACGTTACTAGCATTCTGTACTACCAATCGAGCTCAAGGAACACTTTAAAACATTAAAACACATCTTAAAAGTGAGGCTATTCAAAGTATAATTTGTGTTCACCATTTCAACATACTGTAATCAGAACTCTGCAGTTTATTTAATTATTGTTTTATATTTTGTTTAATCCCCTTATATTGGCTTTTAATAGCTTTCTTTGTGAAAGAACTTTGGGAACTTTGTGAATGGACTTGTGAATGAAAATTGCTGATTTTTTTTAAATGTATTTTTTTTTTACAATTATCCAGGTGTTCATTACATTTTCAGCTGTTGCTCAAAGCACTTAATCTGAATTCTCAATACAAATTTCATGTTCAATATGCCACATGTTTGGTATTATGTTTCACATAAGTGAAAAATAAGATGGAATATATCATACTCGTAAGTTTTGTTAGCAAAAAATATATATTAGAAATGGGGAGAAAAGCAGAACATTATAGATGAATTAAGTTGTCCTGCGTTATGGAAAAATACTGCAATGAGTCATGAACCAGCTGCATGTTTTAAATATGTTTTGAATATGTTTTGAATAGACAGGATCTGTGCTAACGCTCTGTATTTTACCTTCCCTGTTCTTTTGTTAAAACTCATTTATATAATTAAGAATAGTCAATAGGTCGATAACAAAGACAAATGGGCAAAATCATGTATTTCCTCAGGAAAAGATTAAATGTTTTTGGTAATGTTATAAGATTGGATTAGTTTACAACATGATTTAACATGAACTAACAATGACAAATTTATTAAGACATTTATTAGTTAAGTAAGTTAATTTCAACATTTACTAATACATTCAAATAAAAAAAGTTTCTGTCAATTTTTAATTGATTAACAAAATATATTTTTTTACAATATAAATTTATAAGAGAGAGCATGTCATGAGATCAACAGACTGCACACTGGCTTTCCCAGTTTAACTCAACCGTTAATAATCCCCGTCTAAGGAAAGACATACAGAAAATAATGCTTGTCTTTGGTTTTTGATTTTGTTTGCTTTTGCATTTTGTTTACTTTAACCTTTTTGTTTTAAACTTTAGTGTTGTTTTTAGTTTTTAGTTAAAAGGTTCAAATGAATAACAAAAAGAAGGCAGTATATTAAACCAACTGGAAGCATTTACTTTTTATTAGTTTTGCTAGCACACGTTTTTTTCAAGTTACCGTATTTATATCTTAACTGGAATAATGTTTGACTTCAGGCAGTGATGAGTCCTTTTCTTTAAAACATTTACAGTAAATGTTTTTTTGTTAATCTCTGTTTAATGGAATATATAGTACTGGAGCGTATTGTTTCCAAAAACTAATTTGATGTTTCAGTGAAGGAAAAGCATATTCTGCATCTTTGATAAAAAGAACACAAAGAATAGATTGAAACATGTTTCCTGTAAATGTTCTCTCTTCAATGAAAATTTAATTTTCAGTGTTGGTCTGGAGTTCCCCTACTGGAATTTTTCCATTTTCTGACATCATATCACCTGAGCTCATTGTGTTTTCATTGGATGCATTTTTTCCCCTTCTGGCCAATAAGAATCTGATGACGTTTTGACCTTATATATTAAAGTGACTTGTTTGCTTTCTCTCATTTCAGATGCACTTCAAGAAAGAGAAGGAAGCCAACCAGATCATCATCTGCTCTTACATTTGCTCAGATGGTGTACAGACACATGTTTAGCGTCGGAGCTTCATGTGCGCGGCTGACGTTCAGACACGTCTATGGCGTCGGACCAAAATCACAGAAGGAATACAGTCGTGTGTTCGGCATCAAAGCACATGCGCTGACGGCGTTCAGACACGTCTATGGCATCGGACCACATGCACCGAAGGCATACGGTCGTGTGCTCGGCATCGAAGCACATGCGCTGACGGTGTTTAGACACGTCTATGGCATCGGACCAAATGCACCGAAGGCATACAGTCGTGTGTTCGGCATCGAAGCAAATGCGCGGCTGGCGTTCAGACACGTCTATGGCGTCGGACCACATGCACCGAAGGCATACGGTCGTGTGCTCGGCATCGAAGCACATGCGCTGATGGCGTTCAGACACGTCTATGGCATCGGACCAAATGCACCGAAGGCATACAGTCGTGTGTTCGGCATCGAAGCAAATGCGCGGCTGGCGTTCAGACACGTCTATGGCGTCGGACCACATGCACCGAAGGCATACGGTCGTGTGCTCGGCATCGAAGCACATGCGCTGATGGCGTTCAGACACGTCTATGGCATCGGACCAAATGCACCGAAGGCATACGGTCGTGTGCTGGACATCGAAGCACATGCGCTGACGGCGTTCAGACACGTCTATGGCGTCGGACCAAATGCACCGAAGGCATACGGTCGTGTGCTCGGCATCGAAGCATATACGCTGATGGCATTCAGACACGTCTGTGGCATCGGACCAAATGCACCGAAGGCATACGGTCGTGTGCTCGGCATCGAAGCATATACGCGGATGGCATTCAGACACGTCTGTGGCATCGGACCAAATGCCCCGAAGGCATACGGTCGTGTGTTCGGCATCAAAGCACATACGCGGATGGCGTTCAGACACGTCTATGGCATCGGACCACATGCACCGAAGGCATACGGTCGTGTGCTGGACATCGAAGCACATGCGCGGCTGGCGTTCAGACACGTCTATGGCGTCGGACCAAATGCACCGAAGGCATACGGTCGTGTGCTCGGCATCGAAGCACATGCGCTGATGGCGTTCAGACACGTCTATGGCGTCGGACCACATGCACCGAAGGCATACGGTCGTGTGCTGGACATCGAAGCACATGCGCGGCTGGCGTTCAGACACGTCTATGGCGTCGGACCAAATGCACCGAAGGCATACGGTCGTGTGCTCGGCATCGAAGCACATGCGCTGATGGCGTTCAGACACGTCTATGGCATCGGACCAAATGCACCGAAGGCATACGGTCGTGTGCTGGACATCGAAGCACATGCGCTGACGGCGTTCAGACACGTCTATGGCGGCGGACCAAATGCATCGAAGGCATACGGTCGTGTGCTCGGCATCGAAGCATATGCGCGGATGGCATTCAGACACGTCTATGGCGTCGGACCAAATGCACCGAAGGCATACGGTCGTGTGCTCGGCATCGAAGCATATGCGCGGATGGCATTCAGACACGTCTGTGGCGTCGGACCAAATGCACCGAAGGCATACGGTCGTGTGCTCGGCATCGAAGCACATGCGCTGATGGCGTTCAGACACGTCTATGGCATCGGACCAAATGCACCGAAGGCATACGGTCGTGTGCTGGACATCGAAGCACATGCGCTGACGGCGTTCAGACACGTCTATGGCGGCGGACCAAATGCACCGAAGGCATACGGTCGTGTGCTCGGCATCGAAGCATATACGCGGATGGCATTCAGACACGTCTGTGGCATCGGACCAAATGCACCGAAGGCATACGGTCGTGTGCTGGACATCGAAGCACATGCGCTGACGGCGTTCAGACACGTCTGTGGCATCGGACCAAATGCACCGAAGGCATACGGTCGTGTGCTCGGCATCGAAGCATATGCGCGGATGGCATTCAGACACGTCTGTGGCATCGGACCAAATGCACCGAAGGCATACGGTCGTGTGCTCGGCATCGAAGCATATACGCGGATGGCATTCAGACACGTCTGTGGCATCGGACCAAATGCACCGAAGGCATACGGTCGTGTGCTCGGCATCGAAGCATATCCGCGGATGGCATTCAGACACGTCTGTGGCATCGGACCAAATGCACCGAAGGCATACGGTCGTGTGCTCGGCATCGAAGCACATGCGCGCATGGCGCTCAGATGGCTGTAACTGCTATCTGTAATTTCTGATTATTTTCAAATAAATATGGCAACCATTTTTTTGTGTGTTTTTATTTACTTAAATGTTTGTACTTGACACTTCTTGGTGTGGTCCAGTTGAAAGGGGTCTTCTCTGACACGACCACATGAAGAGACTTCACATTTAGTGTCGGAGCTTCACATGCACTGACGGCGTTCAGACACGTCTATGGCATTGGACCAAATGCACCGAAGGCATACGGTCGTGTGCTGGACATCGAAGCACATGCGCTGACGCCGTTCAGACACGTCTATGGCATCGGACCAAATGCACCAAAGGCATACGGCCGTGTGCTGGACATCGAAGCACATGCGCTGACGCCGTTCAGACACGTCTATGGCATCGGACCAAATGCACCAAAGGCATACGGTCGTGTGCTGGACATCGAGGCACATGCGCTGACGGTGTTCAGACACGTCTATGGCATCGGACCAAATGCACCGAAGGCATACGGTCGTGTGCTGGACATCGAAGCACATGCGCTGACGGTGTTCAGACACGTCTATGGCATCGGACCAAATGCACGAAGGCATACGGTCGTGTTCTCGGCATCGAACCACATGCGCTGACGCCGTTCAGACACGTCTATGGCGTCGGACCAAATGCACCGAAGGCATACGGTCGTGTGTTCGGCATCGAAGCACATGCGCTGATGGCGTTCAGACACGTCTATGGCATCGGACCACATGCACCGAAGGCATACGGTCGTGTGTTCGGCACCGAAGGCATACGGTCGTGTTTTCGGCATCGAAGCACATGCGCTGATGGCGTTCAGACACGTCTATGGCATCGGACCACATGCACCGAAGGCATACGGTCATGTGTTCGGCATCGAAGCACATGCGCGGATGGCGTTCAGACACGTCTATGGCATCGGACCACATGCACCGAAGGCATACGGTCGTGTGCTCGGCATCGAGGCACATGCGCTGACAGTGTTCAGACGTATCTATGGTATCGGACCACATGCACCGAAGGCATACAGTCGTGTGTTCGGCATCGAAGCACATGCGCTGACAGTGTTCAGACGTATCTATGGTATCGGACCACATGCACCGAAGGCATACGGTCGTGTGCTCGGCATCGAGGCACATGCGCGGATGGCGTTCAGATGGCAGTAACTGCTATCTGTAATTTCTGATTACTTTCAAATGAATATGGTAACCATGTTTTTATTTACTTAAATGTTTGTACTTGACACTTTTCTGGTGTGGAAGCAAACAGACAGCCATTTGGAGAAACTTTTGGACATTTGGAGAACATTTGGACAAAACAGTTTTGCTAAACTTCAACAGAAGAAAGATTCTCTAGCTTGCAAAGGCTTCTTCCATAGTCTGCATTTATCATCAAGAGTGAAGCCTATGATGAGCGTAATGGGCTTGTTTTAAAGATGGATTTCCACTGAATCCACTTCAGATTAATGGCAGTTGATGTCATTCTGTGCCATAAATCGTGACATTCAGGTAGGTTATTGGAGAACAGATATGAAGAAGGTAAGATCTTTTATCCAAAGTATGTATTACAAGGACAATCCCAGCAATTTGTGTTTAAAAAGAATGTTTATCCAAAACATTTTTGTTTTTGTCTTGATCAAATTAGTTTCATGTGGGCAGATTGAGCCAACAAAAACCAGCCAAGAACTTTAACACCGTCACAATGCATTGAATACCTAAACGCTCTTGCTATCTAGTATCTTCCATCAGGTTTGTAAAAATGGATGATTCACTGTTCTGGTGATTTCTGATCCTGATGGGACAGAACAAAGTAGAGACCAAACCGAGATGTGCTTCATTATCACAGGGATGTAACACTGTTTGATTTCTTCAACAGTATTTCATTAACTTTAATGAATATTTTGCACATAATGTGTTTCTCAGCATGTATGAGTGAGGTGTGTGTGTCTCATTTCTGTTTCAGTAACGTACACTATAGGGACACTAGAAGTTTCTGTGATGGACAACGTCCAGGACTTCTTGAAGAGCATTAAACAGGAAGGAGATCATGAAACCATTACTAAATTAAATCAGTGATATTTGCTTTGATATTTTGATTTGTGTGTGTTTTCTGTGTTTTCTAGCTGATATTGGGAATCTTCTGGAGCCGCTGTTGAAGAGATCATCGATTCTCTCTCGGGTCCAGCTAAAGTTTCTACCAGCACGAGTTTGACTCGCCATTATAAAGTATTAGAAAAGCACTATTGTACAAACCAGCTCAGACCACCCTCATGTATCCCATCATCCTTTTCAGTCCCTCATTTACTCTCCCTGTCCTCATTAAGATTCAGTCCACTATATCCAACAGAATCTGACATTACTGATACAATCATCCAAGAAAGATTGTTACAAAACACACTTCAGTACATATAAGCACAATATGAATCATTACAGGTGTGTCCCACTATTATAAACCTGTAGAATACAAGACAGTCTGTTCATGAATTCCCCTAAGATGACAGCACAAGCATTTCATTCAAAATTCAAGTTTAATCTTGCAAGTTTCCTTGTGCTTTAGGCTTTACAAACATTCCAACTGCAATAAGTCATGAACCAGCTGCATTTTTCATTTCTATGTTAATGCCCTGTACTTTACCTTCCCTGTTCTTTTGTTAAACCTCATTAATATAATTATTTTTCCTCATGAAAAGATTGTTATTGTTAGGTGTCATGGAATTATACAGTAAAAGTGTGTATTCTTTTTATTTATTTGAAAAAAGAAACTTAGAAAATATAAGAATTTATGTCAAGTTTATTTATTATACAGTGCTTTTTACAATACAATTTGCTTCAAAGCAGCTTTACAGTAAAAAACAGGAAAACAATGTCACAAAATCAATTAAATCATTCTGCTATAAGGAAGCTCTAATTCCAGAAAGGAGGTTATTGCAGGCGTTAATTACATTCAGTTCATTAAGGCATTATTAATTTGTTTTTGCAATATTGATTCAAAGGTATCAAGCACAGCTTAATCTGTGCATTTTATGGTATGTTTTTGTAGATTGAGAGTGTTGTAATTAAAAGCAGCTCCTTCTACCAAGAGGTAGTGTGAAACACTAACCAACTTCTTAATCAACTTAGAAGAGTAATGCATCACGGTCAGAGCCAAGTGTCTTGTGGACAGTGATCTGACAGCACTTAGCTGACCCGAGTTTGATTCTCGTTTCGTGGTTCTTTTCAAAAGGCACAGGTGAGAGAGCACTGCGATTTTATTGCATGAAGAGACCAAAAAAGTGACTTATGTGAAGTAAACATGTGAAACAACCAATCAACATTTCTGCAAGAGTGAAATATTCTGCACTAATTCTGAAGAGTTTTAGCTTGAACTCTTAAAATATTAAAAGGAGGCTCACAGTTTTACAGAGTGACAGAGCGTTTTACACACAGTAACATTCAACTGAATAACAGATCTAATCCCAAAACAACACCCCTTCCTTTGGGTAATTTAACACGTTCCCTTATTGTTTACACAAGTGGTCGTTTTTCTGCAGTGCTCTAATGTCAAGTGTCTTGTTGTTTAATACCTTCCAACAGGTTTGTGAAGACGGTAGATTCACTGGTTTTGGTGGTGTCTGCACCTGAGGTGACAACAAAACCAAACCCAGATCCAAAGGAAGTAACAATGTTGAATTTTAACAGTAACAATAAAAGTAGGACCATTTCATTAACTTTAAATAATATTTGAGACCTAATGTGTTTATCGGCATGTTTAATTTAGTTTCAATTTTATTTAACATGGACAATGGACTGCCCCAGAATTAGCTTAGAAGTAAATTAACATGAGTTGTTCAAGTACTAGAAGTGAGATGACCTGCAGTGTTTTATGTCAGACTGTAAACAGCTGGTCATCAGAGTTGTGATCTTGGTCTCATATCAGAGTATTCATAGACTAACATTCATCATATACCTTTGAAGTCTTCCCCTGCAGTTCTAAGGGTAGTGTCGTCTTTATTAGTTCTATGAAATCTTGACTAGTTTACTTACTGATTGTAGAAAAGGAGTAATGCTGCCTTAAAGAGATAGTTCACCCAAAAATGAAAATTTGCCCATGAGGGTGAGTAAATCAAGTCATTCTAGGTGTAGATGACATTCTATGTTCAGACGAACACAATCAGAGTTAAATTTAAAAAAGTCCTGGCTCTTATAATGGCAGTGAATGGCCGATTTTTGTTTTGAAGTCCATAAAAGTGCATCTATTCATCATAAAAGTGCATCTATTCATCATAAAAGTGCATCTATCCATCATAAAAGTGCATCTATTCATCATAAAAAGTGCATCTATCCATCATAAAAGTGCATCTATTCATCATAAAAGTGCATCTATTCATCATGAAAGTGCATCTGTCCATCATAAAAGTGCATCTATTCATCATAGAAGTGCATCTATCCATCATAAAAGTGAATCTATTCATCATAAAAGTGCATCTATCCTTCATAAAAGTGCATCTATCCATCATAAAAGTGCATCTATCCATCATAAAAGTGCATCTGTCCATCATAAAAGTGCATCTATCCATCATAAAAGGGCATCTATCCATCATAAAAGTGCATCTGTCCATCATAAAAGTGCATCTATCCATCATAAAAGTGCGTCTATCCATCATAAAAGTGCGTCTATCCACCATAAAAGTGCATCTGTCCATCATAAAAGTTTTTAAAAGCCTCAGGAATCTTTTGCAGGTGTTTAGCAGAAGATTTTGCAGGTGTTGGCAGTGAATGGCCGATTTTTGTTTTGAAGTCCATAAAAGTGCATCTATTCATCATAAAAGTGCATCTATTCATCATAAAAGTGCATCTATCCATCATAAAAGTGCATCTATTCATCATAAAAGTGCATCTATCCATCATAAAAGTGCATCTATTCATCATAAAAGTGCATCTATTCATCATGAAAGTGCATCTGTCCATCATAAAAGTGCATCTATTCATCATAGAAGTGCATCTATCCATCATAAAAGTGAATCTATTCATCATAAAAGTGCATCTATCCTTCATAAAAGTGCATCTATCCATCATAAAAGTGCATCTATCCATCATAAAAGTGCATCTGTCCATCATAAAAGTGCATCTATCCATCATAAAAGGGCATCTATCCATCATAAAAGTGCATCTATCCATCATAAAAGTGCGTCTATCCATCATAAAAGTGCGTCTATCCACCATAAAAGTGCATCTGTCCATCATAAAAGTTTTTAAAAGCCTCAGGAATCTTTTGCAGGTGTTTAGAGTTAATCATTTGATTCAGATGATTAGGTTAATAGCTCGTTTAGAGACCCTTTTCATGATATGCTAATTTTTTGAGATAGGAATTTGGGGTTTTCATGAGCTGTATGCCAAAATCATCAGTATTAAAACAATAAAAGACCTGAAATATTTCAGTTGGTGTGCAATGAATCTAAAATATACGAAAGTTGAATTTTTACCATTACATTATGGAAAATAATGAACTTTATCACAATATGCAAATTTTTTGAGAAGGACCTGTATGTTAGTAATAGTAGTGATTTGAAAACACAGTGTAAAATAGCTCACAAACAGAAAGATCAGATGAAAATGTGTATAAAAGACAAAGGGAACCAAAATAAAATAAACAACAGGAAATAAATACTCAAGTGCCTTGTCAGTGTCCTTGCTCGGTGGAGTCACACAGGTAGAGTCTTTGGTCTTTACACTCTTTGGTCTTCACACGAGGGCTGCCGCGGTGCACTAACCAATTATATGCCTAATACCATGACGCACAAACAAACGCCAGGTTGGCGCGCTTTCACAGTAAACAAATAGTTTCCTAAAAAAGAGTTTCCTGTTCTCTCCTAAAACTGCGGGAATAAATACAATTTCGGATCAATCGTACTAGGAAAAAGAAGTATGTGGAAACGATTGTACAAGAAAACCAAAATACTGTAGAAGATTTTATTATTTAGAACATAGTAATTTAGTAATTTAGCTATATATTTGTACACTATTTCCAATGTGTGTGAAATAGTGTGACTTTTGAAAGCCTTAAACAAGGCCTGGAATGTTACTTACAGCAGAAAATTCTATTCTAAGAAGTCACATGGTACAAGACCTTTACCCAAAAATAATTCATAGGGTGTGTTACCATCTTTGGAAAACCACATGGTATATATTTGTAAAGCTTTACAAGATCGAGAGTGTTCTTCTGCAAGGGATGCTCGGCTTTGTTGCAAAATAAAGTCTAATATTTCTGGCATCAAATATCTCTGAGAAGTAATTTCCCAAAAAGGTTGAAACCACAACAATATGCAGAATCAACTGTCAGAGACGCGGTGAATCAACTAATTGAAGATGCCATGATACCAACCATTGTATACAATGTGAATGTAATCATTTTAGTCTGTATGTTATCATTGTATTACAATTTTGAGTGGCTAAACTGGCATCAGAAACTACAGTCATTTGAACAAACTTAAATATCACTGAACTTCAGCAGAATCTTTATTTTAAGAACATTCAAAGTCTTCTTTCATAGTCTGCGATTATCATCTTCAAGAGCGATCACTATGAGGAGCGTGATGGGATTGTTTTACAGCTGGATTTCCAGAAGGTTCTATTGCGTGAAATCTCTTGAGATTGAGATGTTGAATCCACTTTGGATGGAAAAATCTCCTTAATTTCTTTTGTGATTAATCCAGTGTCAAGTCTTGAGTGTTTATGGAAAGCTTTGTAGAAGTTAAAAAGGAATACATTTAGGTAAGATTATTTGAGAACAGATATGAAGAAGGTAAGATGTTTTATCCAAAGTAAGTATTACAAGGACAATCCCAGCAATGTGTGGTTAAAGAGAGAGTTTATCCAAAACATTTTCTTACCCACGTCATGTCGTTCCGCACTGGAACATAGGAAGGACTTTGTTCCAATCCAATTTGAGGTTTTTCTGTAGAACACAAAAGTCACCATTCACTTTCTTAGCATCATTTTCCACACAATGAAGGTAAATGGTGACTGAGGCTGTCATTCATATAAAAAACCTCTTTTGTGTTGCACAGAAAAGTTGAAGGGATTTGGAATGACATGACGGCAAGTAAATGACAGAATTTACATTTTTGTCTTGATCAAAAGAGTGTATATTTTTAAATCTTTCAGGCAGATTGAACCAACAAAAGTAAGCCAAGAACTTTAAGAAAACTAAACAGCCGAGAGAAATATATGTCTACTACCTCAGATTTAACGTTTGATCTGTACATCAGCGAATAACGTTAATATAATCTTGTTCACGGTAGAGAATGCTACATGTACAAGAGTAACCGCGAAGACTTAAATGTAAACACAGCTCGTGTGTCTTTATCAGCTTTTTCATATCTATATACTGACCCTGATAATCATCACAAATGCGTTTTTTTTTTATTTTTATGAATGAATCTTTCTACCGTTGCTTTATAGTTTTCTTCGTCAACAGCCGCTTGTACCTCTTGCTGGTGAGGTCGACTAACAGCTATGGAGATTATCAATCGGCAATCTACTGATATTCCTGCCAATCCCAGATGTCAAATGTTGAATTTTCTGTCGAATTTGAACCACCAAGCGAAACAAAATTGACCGAAAATTGCCTGTCAAATATTATAGGTTGTTTTTTAAAGTGAAATCTGAATATTGATTATTGCATTTTCAATTATGAAAACGTGTGAAAAGTTTTGAATTTAAATATTAACTGCTTAAATACAACCATGTTGAATTTCAGTCCATAAAAATGCAAACCCTAAAAATATAATACATTAAAATGCAACAGGGTTAATGCAATTGTCACGGTGTGGTGAAAGAGACTCTGGACGGGCGGTCTCGGAGGGACGAGACTCTGGACGGGCGGTCTGGGAGGGACGAGACTCTGGACGGGCGGTCTGGGAGGGACGAGACTCTGGACGGGCGGTCTGGGAGGGACGAGACTCTGGACGGGCGGTCTCGGAGGGACGAGACTTTGGACAGGCGGTCTGGGAGGGACGAGACTCTGGACGGGCGGTCTGGGAGGGACGAGACTCTGGACGGGCGGTCTCGGAGGGACGAGACTCTGGACGGGCGGTCTGGGAGGGACGAGACTCTGGACAGGTGGTCTCGGAGGGACGAGACTCTGGACGGGCGGTTTCGGCGGGACGAGACTCTGGACGGGCGGTCTGGGAGGGACGAGGTTCTGGACGGGCGGTCTGGGTGGGACGAGACTCTGGACGGGCGGTTTCGGCTGGACGAGACTCTGGACGGGCGGTCTGGGAGGGACGAGACTCTGGACGGGCGGTCTGGGTGGGACGAGACTCTGGACGGGCGGTCTGAGAGGGACGAGACTCTGGACGGGCGGTCTCGGAGTGACGAGACTCTGGACGGGCGGTCTGGGAGGGACGAGACTCTGGATGGGCGGTCTCGGAGGGACGAGACTCTGGACGGGCGGTCTGGGGGGGACGAGACTCTGGACGGGCGGTCTGGGAGGGATGAGACTCTGGACGGGCGGTCTGGGAGGGACGAGACTCTGGACGGGCGGTCTGAGAGGGACGAGACTCTGGACGGGCGGTCTGGGAGGGACGAGACTCTGGACGGGCGGTCTGAGAGGGACGAGACTCTGGACGGGCGGTCTGGGAGGGACCAGACTCTGGACGGGCGGTCTGGGAGGGACGAGACTCTGGACGGGCGGTCTCGGAGGGACGAGACTCTGGACGGGCGGTCTCGGAGGGACGAGACTCTGGACGGGCGGTCTCGGAGGGACAAGACTCTGGACGGGCGGTCTCGGAGGGACAAGACTCTGGACGGGCGGTCTGGGAGGGACGAGACTTTGGACGGGCGGTCTCGGAGGGACGAGACTCTGGACGGGCGGTCTGGGAGGGACGAGACTCTGGACGGGCGGTCTCGGAGGGACGAGACTCTGGACGGGCGGTCTGGGAGGGACGAGACTCTGGACGGGCGGTCTCGGAGGGACGAGACTCTGGACGGGCGGTCTCGGAGGGACGAGACTCTGGACGGGCGGTCTCGGAGGGACAAGACTCTGGACGGGCGGTCTCGGAGGGACAAGACTCTGGACGGGCGGTCTGGGAGGGACGAGACTCTGGACGGGCGGTCTCGGAGGGACGAGACTCTGGACGGGCGGTCTGGGAGGGACGAGACTCTGGACGGGCGGTCTCGGAGGGACGAGACTCTGGACGGGCGGTCTGGGAGGGACGAGACTCTGGACAGGTGGTCTCGGAGGGACGAGACTCTGGACGGGCGGTTTCGGCGGGACGAGACTCTGGACGGGCGGTCTGGGAGGGACGAGGTTCTGGACGGGCGGTCTGGGTGGGACGAGACTCTGGACGGGCGGTCTGGGAGGGACGAGACTCTGGACGGGCGGTTTCGGCGGGACGAGGCTCTGGACGGGCGGTCTGGGAGGGACGAGGCTCTGGACGGGCGGTCTCGGAGGGACGAGACTCTGGACGGGCGGTCTCGGAGGGACGAGACTCTGGACGGGCGGTCTCGGAGGCACGAGACTCTGGACGGGCGGTTTCGGCGGGACGAGACTCAAGACGGGTGGTCTCGGAGGCACGAGACTGTAGACGGGCGGTCTGGGAGGGACGAGACTCTGGACGGGCGGTTTCGGAGGGACGAGACTCTGGACGGGCGGTCTCGGCGGAACGAGACTCTGGACGGGCGGTCTGGGAGGGACGAGACTCTGGACGGGTGGTCTGGGAGGGACGAGACTCTGGACGGGCGGTCTCGGAGGGACGAGACTCTGGACAGGCGGTCTCGGCGGAACGAGACTCTGGACGGGCGGTCTGGGAGGGACGAGACTCTGGACGGGCGGTCTGGGAGGCACGAGACTCTGGACGGGCGGTCTCGGCGGGACCTCTCCTTCCAGTTCAGTTCGGTGGTGTCAGGGAGGTCAAAGGGGTTGTTGAACGTGGCACCAATCAGGAACAAGGTCCTCATGCTCTCATCATCGAGTGCGCTGGTGATGGCAAGGTAGAAAAGGTCCTTGTTAATGGACAAAAAGTTTAGGCTCTCCTGAGCCATGCTGACAATTCTTGCCCTATTGTCCATTTTGGGCGGTCTGTTTTTCTGTCACGGTGTGGTGCAGGCAGAAGGAGATGAGGAGTCCAAAGTTTTAATGCAAACGAAACGTTTACTAACAATATTGTACAGATAGTAATGTTACGTCTGACACCGACGCTCCGAAGATTGCTTCAAACTCGAACAGTCCTTGCAATGAACCACTGCTTCGGAGCTTGTGTCATTACGTCACCAGTCACGTGAAAATGCCGTCTGAAGCAAACACGCTGGTTCACTCCTGTAGTGAACCACCTGACTGCTCTGACAGCCCAATCCAGTGTCGACAGGTTTGAAACCTGGCGGCTGTATTTCTTATAAAAGTGAAGCCAAACCATGGCAACACCGAGAAAATAATATTTCTGCATAAAAACCATACCATTTAATGAACACTTTGTCTAAGCCTTTTGCATGATGTACCCAAAGCACACCCTCTGCCAAATGTTTTTTTATTATTAATTAGAGAACATATGAACTTTGTTACATAAAAACGTGTATCAAAGACAGAAACTTCAAAAACCCTCTGCTACATTATTCAAGTACAACCAGTTACACAAGCACATCCTTTTCAACATACAAAAATATCAGTCCCACCAGTTAACAAGTTATAGAGTTCTGTTTCCCACAGCTAAACAAGATAAAGCTTTCACACATGATACTGCCCTGCTAAAAAACTATAGAAACCATTATAGAAATTCTATTGGATTTAATGATTTTCATGGGAATTTTAATGGTTGTAATGTGAATTATAGTGGTCTCTGTGGGTCTCTACTGATATGTGTTGGGTACTATTGGTGGGACATTAAATCCTAATGGAATATGTCCCAAACACACTACAAAAAAGAATTCTGTAGTGGTTTAAATGGTAAAAGCCAATGGTTCCAATTGGTATTTTAATATAAACCATTAGAATTTCTGTGATGGTTTTCCACTTTTTTTAAGCTGGTCTGATGTTCTGTCCTTGTCTAAAGAAATAATTACACACACACATCATGCTTAATGTTTTATTATCAAGGTGAACACATGAAATTGATAAGTATCTGTAAAATTCACCTACATAAATGAGATTCAGAGCACTAACACTGTTTCAGCTTTGATCGCCTCGGTAAACGTAATAAACGGGGCGTTAACATATAAGCCTATACTTGCATTTTATGGTTGTCAGCTTTGTTGCATTACATTTACTTCACCAGGAGATGGTGCTGCAATTTCTATCTGAATGAAGCTTCGAGTAATGAACCATTTTCGACACAATTGTAGCAGACAGCAATAATGCTTCAAAACGCTTCATTTGGCCATCACTATGTACAGACAGGCAGAAGGTTCACACACTTAGTACAACGGAGAACAGACAAAGAAGGGGAACTAAATACAAAACACAAATACAAACACAAATGAACATTGATTGACAGAACAGAGGTGAAACAGATGATGATGATGATGAACTAAACACAGGTGATACAGATGAACTGATAATGAGGACACGTGACATGAAGATAGGCAGACAAGTCCAATGAAACCAAACTAAACGGAACACAACTGTGACAGCAATGCATATTTTTTCAAAAACATTTGTCATTATTTTACTTACATATGGTTTTTAGATGACCTAGGATGAAATAAGATGAATCGATTAGATAAACAATAAAGTAAGCATTCCAGATTAATAATTAATTAATCATGAACCAACTATAGTTTCATGTTTTAAATACAGGCCAATAACAGATCCTGCCTTTTTCCCCCTGACATGTTCTTACTTTTGTTAAATCACATTCATATTAAATTAATCATATAAATTCATATCATATAAGATCAATAATTAACAAAGACAAATGGGCAACATTGTGTTGGCTATTTCATTAGGAAAAGATGATGTTTTTGGCATACTTTACAATAAGGTTTCATTAGTTAACTATTAGTTAACATGAACTAACAATGAAAAATACTTCTAAAGCATTTATTAATCTAAGTTCATTTTAATATTTACTATTATTCAAGAATCAAACAATGATCTGATAATATATGGAACTGAGCGACAATGAACTAACAATGAAGTTGTATTTTTTATTAAACATTAAAAAATGTTAAAATACTGTAATTAATGTATTACTCATTGTAGAGTATTATGGGTTTTTTATGTTATATTTTTGAAAATAAAAAGAATCTTCTAGAATCTTTCCAAATTCTGACGTCACTGATGACTGTTTTATTCTGGCCAATAAAAATCTGACACGTGTAGACGGATGTAATATATATTGAGTGGCTTGTGTGGCTTGTGCGCCATTTTGCGTGAACCTTAAGAAGGAGAAGGAAGCCTCTCTCATTCTCTTCGACAAATCTGCCTTATCTAAACCCACTGGAGTCATGGCACCTGTGCGCACCTCGTCGGAATCAGCCACAACAGCAAACCAGCTGGTTAATACTGGTAAACCTTCATCATTTTACAAGTACATTGAAGTTATAGCAAAGATCTGTTTAGTTGTCTCCAACATTTATCAATTGTACTCAAATGGGTTCAACCCCATACTTCTTGGGTCAGTGCTGTACCAAACTGCTTCAGTTCTAATATGCTTTGCTCGGCTGCTGAATCGATCCGACGAACAAAGGTGGCCGTTTGTGCTGCTACCTGAGCAACCCGTTTCCTCTGATAGTCAGGTAATGGCCCCCGAGGCTGTTGTCATTGAAACTGGCAATGTGGTCTTCATCGAGCCTGTCTAGTCTGTTGTGATTGAAACTGGCAATGTGGTCTTCATCGAGCCTGTCAAGTCTGTTGTGATTGAAACTGGCAATGTGGTCTTCATCGAGCCTGTCTAGTCTGTTGTGATTGAAACTGGCAATGTGGTCTTCATCGAGCCTGTCAAGTCTGTTGTCATTGAAACTGGCAATGTGGTCTTCATCAAGCCTGTCTAGTCTGTTGTCATTGATAATGTCGAGGTTGTTGTAAATAAATAAATAAATAAATAAATAAATAAGACACTTGTTTAGTGTTTTTATTTACTCTAATGACTGTTAAGTATGAATATTTATGGAAAACTTTGCAAAAGTTAAAACGGAATTAATTCAGGTAGGTTTTTGGAGAACAGATGATATGATGATAAGTAGAATAAGAAGGCAAGATGATTTTATCCAAAGCAATTTGCAACTTTCAGTGGAACAATATAACTCATTCAGCAAACCCATCCATCACTCGTTATCACAGGGAAGTAACCATGTTTCATTTCAACAACAATCGAGCCTGTCCTGTTTTCAGGTTGTGTCCTTGTTAGATGAACCAGAATATCTCTGAGGACAAATTGCAATCGACAAGACATTTTAGGACTCTAAAAAAGCGAAATAAGTCACGAGTCAATATAACCTATAAACCTGTTTTCTGCTTGCGTCAATTGTCACTGTCACGTAAAGCCATGTGAAGAAAGTCACAGACAGTAAGCTGAAAACCACATAGACAGGAAGTCACAGATGTGAAGTGTAGAAAGGGGAGCCTGTCGTCATCGAGTCTGTCCTGTTTTCAGCAGATTTCAATGTGAAATGTTTTTTTTCAAGTCAAGTCAAATATATTTATATAGCGCTTTTCACAGTACAGATTGTATCAAAGCTGCTTCACAGTATTAATCACAACAACTTAACAATGTTTGTTTATTACTGTAAAAAAGACATCCAAGTTTGGTAGAGCTGATCACTGGTATGATTGGTTAATTAATTTGAATATCCCCAACTGAGCAAGCCAAAGGCAACAATGGCAAGGAACCGAAAAACTCCATCAAGTGATCTAATGGTGTCCTAAAACTCCATCAGATGACCCAATGGAGAAAAAAAAACCTTGGGAGAACCCAGGCTCAGTCGGGGGCCAGTTCTCCTCTGGCGTTTATGGACTAAAGGCTGAATTTACAGTAACTGTAAGATAAAAAATGTATATGAATGCCTGGCTAAATAGATGCGTCTTCAGTCTAGTTTTAAACTGGGAGAGCGAGTCTGAGCAACGAACAATATCAGGAAGGCTATTCCAGAGCTTCGGAGCTAAATGTGAAAATGCTCTGCCTCCTTTGGTGGATCTGGATATCCTAGGAATGACCAGAAGCCTCGAATTTAGTGATCTTAAAGAGCGTGATGGATTGTAAGGCGATAGAAGATCCGTTAAATAGACTGGAGCTAAACCATTTAGAGCTTTATAAGTCAAAAGCAATACCTTGTATTTAATACGGAACTTTATAGGAAACCAATGAAGTGATGATAAAATCGGTGTTATATGATCATATTTTCTTGATCTAGTAAGAACTCTAGCGGCTGCATTTTGGACTAACTGTAGCTTGTTTATTGAGGATGCAGGACAACCAGCTAATAAAGCATTACAGTAATCTCGATGTCATGAATGCATGAACTAACTTTTCTGCATCAGAGACTGATAGCATATTACATAGCTTAGCAATGTTTCTAAGGTGGAAAAAGGCAGTTTTTGTAACATATGAAATATGCTTTTCAAAAGACAGGTTGCAGTCTAATGTAACACCCAGGTCTTTTACTGTAGCGGATAAAGTAACAGGGCATCCTACTATGTTAAAGTCTTGCTGTGAAAGGTTTTGTGGACGGTTTTTAGAACCGATAAGTATTACCTCCGTCTTGTCTGGATTTAATAAAAGAAAATTACGCGTCATCCAATCTTTTATATCTTTAACACAATCTGTCAATTTGGATAATTTAGCATATTCATCTGGCCGTGATGAAATATATATTTGAGTGTCATCAGCATAACAATGGAAACTATTCCATGTTTCCTTAGAATATTACCAAGTGGCAGCATATATATTGAGAATAATAAAGGGCCTAACACAGATCCCTGCGGCACTCCATAGTTTGCCGAAGTTATAATCGATTTTTCTCCATTTAAGTAGACGAAATGGTAGCGGTCAGATAAGTATGACCTGAACCAATTTAATGCTTGTCCTTGAACACCAGTGTAGTTTTGTAGTCGATCTAAGAGTATTGTGTGATCTATAGTGTCGAACGCAGCACTAAGATCAAGTAAAACTAGTACTGAGATACAGCCTTGGTCCGAAGCTAAAAGTAAATCATTTGTGATTCTAGCAAGCGCAGTTTCAGTGCTATGATGTAGCCTGAATCCAGACTGAAACTTTTCATAGATGTCGTTTTCTTGCAAGAAAGAGCCGAGTTGAGCGGACACAACTTTTTCTAATATTTTTGACATAAATGGAAGATTCGAAATGGGTCTGTAATTTGCTAGGTTATTTGGATCTAATTGTGGTTTCTTAATAAGAGGTTTTATAACTGCCGGCTTGAACGTTTTTGGAACATGACCTAAAGATAAAGATGAG
Source organism: Meda fulgida (assembly GCA_030578275.1). Taxonomy (NCBI): domain Eukaryota; kingdom Metazoa; phylum Chordata; class Actinopteri; order Cypriniformes; family Leuciscidae; genus Meda; species Meda fulgida. The sequence goes on from CM060623.1 coordinate 32,516,250, forward strand.
TTAATAATATTGAGAAGAGGCTCTTCCTCTATAGGTAACACTTCTTTCAGTAGTTCAGTTGGTATAGGATCTAATAAACATGTTGTTGTTTTAGATGAAGTGATAAGTTTATTTAACTCTTTTTGTTCTATGGTTGTAAAGCATTGTAATTGTTCTTGCATGGTGATAATTGCGGCCGAATTATAAGGCGCGAGCAAAGATCGAACGTTTACGATTTTGATTCTGATGCTTTCAATTTTCTTGGTGAAGAAGTTCATGAAATCATTACTACTAAACTCTAACGAGGTATTTTGTTCAGACGACGTCTGTTTATTTGTTAGTCTAGCCACGGTATTAAATAAAAAACATGGATTATTTTGGTTGTTTTCTATTAATTTGCTGAGGTGCTCAGCCCTGGCCGTTTTAAGTGCCTTTTTATAAAGTGACATACTGTCTTTCCACGCGATTCTAAAGACCTCTAAATTAGTTTTTTTTTTTTCATTTACGCTCTAAATTAAGGGTTTCTCTCTTTAAAACATACGTAGTATTATTGTACCATGGTGCTATACTTTTTTCTCTGACCTTTTTTAATCTAATGAGTGCAACAATATCCAATATTCTAGAGAGAATGGTGCTCATAGTGCTAGTTAGTTCGTCTAGTTCATCTGTTTGTTTGGGTTCAGGCAGGAGCTGAGACAGATCAGATAAGCTATTTGAGAAATGATCTATGGTGGATGGACGAATTGTTCTACCTGGTCGATAACGTGGCGCAGCATGACATATTACAGCAGTGCGTAATATGCAAGTTACCAAGTAGTGGTCAGTGACATCATCACTTTGTGGAATGATATCTATATCGGTTGGATCGGTTCAAATATGATATAATTAAATCGAGTGTATGATTAAGACGATGAGTTGGTCCGGTGACGTTTTGCTTGACCCCGAAGGAGTTTAACAAATCTGTAAACGCAGCCCCTAACGCATCATTTAAATTATCTACTTGTATGTTAAAATCTCCAACAATTAATGCTTTATCGACGTTGACCAAAAGATCTGATAGAAAGTCAGCAAACTCTTTTAGGAAATCAGCATAGGGCCCTGGAGGTCTATATACGGTAGCCAATGCTAGAGATAATAGGGATTTTTTTCTTACATCTAAGAGCGTAACATTTAGCACAAGCACTTCAAACGAATTAAACCTATGACGAGTTTTCTGAGTAACCTTAAGGATATCCCTGTAGATTGTTGCAACACCGCCGCCACGACCGATCAGACGGGGCTCATGCTTAGAACAGTATCCTGGCGGGGTAGACTCATTTAGACCGAAAAAATCATTTGGTTTAAGCCAGGTTTCAGTAAGGCACAGAACATCGAAATTATTATCTGTGACCATTTCATTTACAATAACCGCCTTAGGTGTGAGCGATCTAATGTTTAGAAAACCTAGCTTTAGAAATTGTTTTTGTTCACTAATAGCGAGATTTTTTGTTTTAATAACAATTTTCGATTTTTTCTAGATCCCGCAGTAGATTTATTAGCCTATTTGATCTTAGTAAATGAGGAATAGACACAGTTTCTATGCCATGTTCTACACTAATATCAATTAAATTGGTGCAGTAGAGACTGTGATTTGGATTTTTGGTTACTAGTCAAATGGTATTTAACATCTTGGATATGTTATCCGACAGAAGATCTGCCCCGATTCTACTTGGGTGTAAGCCATCAGCGCGGAAGAGCCTTGGTCGCTCCCAAAACAGATTCCAATTATTTACAAAAATCAGTTTCTGCTCATTGCACCATGACAATAATCATTCATTTAGCGCGAATAATCTACTGAACTTTTCATGCCCTCGTCGGTACGTAGGAAGCGTCCAGACACAATAATCGACGTTTCAGGCGATGTGCTGCGTACCGTATCGATAAGGCTCCTGAAGTCTTTCTTCAGAACCTCCGTCTGTCGCAACCTAATGTCGTTAGCTCCCGTGTGCAGCACAACAGCTCCGACGCGCTAGTCACCGTTCAAGATCTCAGTGTTTACAATAAGGTTTCATTAGTTAACATGAACAATGAAAAATACTTTCATTGCATGTATTAATTCAAGTTAATTTTATATATATTATTCAAAAATCTAAAAATGATCTGTTAATAAATGTGCGACTATGAACTAAAACAGTTAGGCCTATTTTTATTAAATATTAAAAAATATTAAAAAATACGGTAACAAATGTATAGCTCGTTGTTATTTAATATTAATTAATACGTTAATGTTACGCAATTGGGCCTTATTGTAGAGTATTTTGTTTTTTAGGATGTCCTTATAGTTGTTGTAGCCTACAGAACTGTATATATTCAAGTGGAAGAATACACACCGAAAACAGCCCTAATACTTCTCTCTGGGTTTTCAACGTCTTGTTTTTTTGTTTTTTTTTCGTTTACTTATTTTGTTCACTTAGCCTACATTTTTTTAAACATTGTTTGTGTAGAAGATTCATATCAATTACAAGGTGTAGGCCTATAAAACATTTTCTGCATCTTTGATAAAAATAACAAAGAATAGAGTGAAACATTTTTCCTGTCAATGCTCTCTCTTCCATGAATGTAGTTTTGTTGTCGGAGTTTCCCTACTGGAACTGGAACGAGTCAATATAACTTATAAATCTGTTATCTACTTACATCATGTGCAGAAAGTTGCAGACAGGAAGCTGAAAACCACATAGACAGGAAGTCACAGCATAGAAAAGAGCATACAGGAACTTTAATATTGCTTTAATATTTCATGCCTTGCCTAGTCAAAGTTTAATATAGTCATAATACTATAAAATACAGGATGTGATCTCTCAGTTAAGAGAAGATCAAAACTCTAAAATAACACTGAGATATAAAAAGATGAACAGTATTTTTACATTTATTGTCATATCTGTTTCCTCTTATGTCAGATTTCTTAAGTTCAATCAAAATTCAATCAAAATAAAACGACACCGTGTATGGCAATAAAGAGTGCAGCGCGTGTCAAACGTGTTTCCTGTAAATGTTTTCTCATTAACGAAAATGAATAGAATCTTCCAGAATTTTTCCAAATTCTGACGTCAAATCACCTGACATACCATCACTGATGACTCATTTCTTCTGGCCAATAAAAATCAGACGCGTGTAGACGGATGTAATATATGTTGAGTGGCTCCTGTGCTTATCAGCCATTTTGCGTGTATCTTAAGAAGGAGACGGAAGCCTCTTTCATTCTCTTCGACAAATCTGTTTTATCTAAACCCACTGGAGTCATGCCACCTGTGCTCACCTCACCGGAATCAGCCACCACAGCAAACCAGCTGGTTAGGTTTGCATGGCAGGTTTTTTCTTCATTCAGCGAGTATATTCAAGTTATACAAGAGATCAGATCAGCTTACTCTGATTTTAATCAGTTGTACTCAAATGGATTCAACTGGATGGGTCTCGGGTCAGCGCTGTGGCGAACTGTGTCAGCTCTGTGCCACACTGCTTCAGTTCTGAAACGCCTTAATCGGCTGCTGAATCTATCCAGCGTTGGTGAAGAAGCTGCCGGTCGGTTGCCATTGTAACAGCAACAGAATCCGGTGGGTCGCCATTGTAACAGCAACAGAATCCGGTGGGTCGCCATTGTAACAGCAACAGAATCTGGTGGGTCGCCATTTTAACAGCAACAGAATCTGGTGGGTCGCCATTGTAACAGCAACAGAATCCGGTGGGTCGCCATTGTAACAGCAACAGAATCCGGTGGGTCGCCATTGTAACAGCAACAGAATCTGGTGGGTCGCCATTTTAACAGCAACAGAATCCGGTGGGTCGCCATTGTAACAGCAACAGAATCTGGTGGGTCGCCATTGTAACAGCAACAGAATCCGGTGGGTCGCCATTGTAACAGCAACAGAATCCGGTGGGTCGCCATTTTAACAGCAACAGAATCCGGTGGGTCGCCATTTTAACAGCAACAGAATCCGGTGGGTTGCCATTTTAACAGCAACAAAATCCGGTGGGTCGCCATTTTAACAGCAACAGAATCCGGTGGGTCGCCATTTTAACAGCAACAGAATCCGGTGGGTCGCCATTTTAACAGCAACAGAATCCGGTGGGTTGCCATTTTAACAGCAACAGAATCCGGTGGGTTGCCATTTTAACAGCAACAGAATCCGGTGGGTTGCCATTTTAACAGCAACAGAATCCGGTGGGTTGCCATTTTAACAATGACAGAGCCCTGACACTCTATTTATTAAATAAATAAAAAAATACACATGTTTTAGTGTTTAGTGTTTTTATATACTCAAATGACTGTTGAGTATGAATATTTATGGAAAACTTTGCAAAAGTTAAAACGGAATAAATTCAGGTCGGTTTTTGGTAGAATAAGTACAATAATAAGGTTAGATGATTTTATCCAAAGCAATTTGCAACTTTCTTCTGTGGAACAAAAGATCCCATTCAGCAAACCCAGATCCATCACTCGTTATCACGGGGAAGTAGCCATGTTTCATTTCGACAAGAGTATTTCAACTTTAATGAACATTTAGCACAAAATGTGTTTCTCAGCATTTATGAATGAGGTATGTGTGTGTGTATTATTTCTGCTCATTATTGACAAGAAATTTCCAAAAGCTTCTGTGAGCTAATCAGCGATATACGGTTTATTCTGTGGGATTTGTGTTTTTTTCCTAGCTGACATTGAGGAGCTTTTTTTTTTCCCTCTCTCGGATCTGTCGCTCCTCATGCTTCCGTCTCAGTTTCACTGAGGGAGGCTGTGCCTGAGCCCGCTCCCATCCCGGAGGCTTCACTGGGGGAGGCTGTGACTGAGCCCCACTAAGGGAGGCTCTGCCTGAGCCCGCTCCCATCCCGGAGGCTTCACTGAGGGAGGCTTTGCCTGAGCCCGCTCCCATCCCGGAGGCTTCACTGAGGGAGGCTCTGCCTGAGCCCGCTCCCATCCCGGAGGCTTCACTGAGGGAGGCTCTGCCTGAGCCCGCTCTAATCCCGGAGGCTTCACTGAGGGAGGCTCTGCCTGAGCCCGCTCCCATCCCGGAGGCTTCACTGAGGGAGGCTCTGCCTGAGCCCGCTCCCATCCCGGAGGCCCCACTGAGGTAGGCTGTGCCTGAGCCCCACTGGGGGAGGCTCTGCCTGAGCCCGCTCCCATCCCGGAGGCTTCACTGAGGGAGACTTTGCCTGAGCCCGCTCCCATCCCGGAGGCTTCACTGAGGGAGGCTCTGCCTGAGCCCGCTCCCATCCCGGAGGCTTCACTGAGGGAGGCTCTGCCTGAGCCCGCTCCCATCCCGGAGGCTTCACTGAGGGAGGCTCTGCCTGAGCCCGCTCCCATCCCGGAGGCCCCACTGAGGGAGGCTGTGCCTGAGCCCCACTGGGGGAGGCTGTGCCTGAGCCCGCTCCCATCCCGGAGGCTTCACTGAGGGAGGCTGTGCCTGAGACTCACTGAGGGAGCCTCTGCCTGAGCCCGCTCCCATCCCGGAGGCTTCACTGAGGGAGGCTCTGCCTGAGCCCGCTCCCATCCCGGAGGCTTCACTGAGGAAGGCTCTGCCTGAGCCCGCTCCCATCCCGGAGGCTTCACTGAGGGAGGCTCTGCCTGAGCCCGCTTCCATTCCGGAGGCTTCACTGAGGGAGGCTCTGCCTGAGCCCGCTCGCATCCCGGAGGCTTCACTGAGGGAGGCTCTGCCTGAGCCCGCTCCCATCCTGGAGGCTTCACTGAGGGAGGCTCTGCCTGAGCCTGCTCCCATCCCGGAGGCTTCACTGAGGGAGGCTCTGCCTGAGCCCGCTCCCATCCCGGAGGCTTCACTGAGGGAGCTCATTTATTACACCACTATTACTTCGTGAAAAAATAAATAAATAAAGACACTTTTTTAGTGTTCATTGTTTTTATTTACTCAAATGACTGTTAAGTATGAATATTTATGGAAAACTTTGCAAAAGTTAAAACGGAATAAATTCATGTAGGTTGTTGGAGAGCAGATGATATGATGGTAAGTAGAATAAGAAGGCAAGATGATTTTATCCAAAGCAATTTGCAACTTTCTTCTGTGGAACAAAAGACCGCATTCAGCAAACCCAGATCCATCACTCGTTATCACGGGGAAGTAACCATGTTTCATTTCGACAAGAGTATTTCACTTTCACTCAACTTTAATGAACATTTAGCACATAATGTGTTTCTCAGCATTGATGAATGAGATATATGTGTGTGTCTTGTTTCTGCTCATTATTGACAGGAAATTTCCAAAAGCTTCTGTGAGCTAATCAGCGATATTTGGTTTATTCTGTGGGATTTGTGTGTTTTTTTTCCTAGCTGACACTGAGGAGCTTCTGGAGCATTTGATTGAAGAGTCCGTCGCCATTTTAACGGCTAAAAAAAATCCGGTCGGCCGCCATTTTAGCGTCTAAAAATCTGTCCGCTCGCCATTTTAACGGCTAAAAAATCTGTCCGGTCGCCATTTTAACGGCCAAAAAATCTGTCCGGTCGCCATTTTAACGGCTAAAAAATCCGGCCAGTCGCTATTTTAACAGCCGGTCGCCATTTTAACAGATAAAAATTCTGTCGGGTCGCCATTTTAACGACTAAAAAATCTGGTCGGTCGCCATTTTAACAGCTAAAAAATCTGTCCGGTCCCCATTTTAACAGCTAAAAAATCCGTTCGGTCGCCATTTTAACAGCCATTTTTTTCTTTTGTCTTTTTCTCTGAATGCATAGTTACTTGCGGGCAATCAACAAGTGCGCCAAGAACTTTAACCTTGATGATCTAAACAATCTTGTTTTCTGATACTATTCAACAGGTGTGTGAAGAAGAAAGATTCACTGGTTCTGTTGGTTTCTGCCTCTGAGGCTACAAACGAGTCCAGGTCTGCCTCTATCACAGGGAAGTAACTGTTTTATTTCTTAAACAGAATTTCATTTACTTTAATGAACATTTGGTACATAATGTGTTTCTCAGCATGTTTGAGTGAGGTGTGTGTGTGTCTTGTTTTCGGTTTCTGTGACGTACACTAGGCACACTAGAAGCTTCTGTGTTTGACAACGACCAACAAAGAACGTCTTGAAGAGCATTGCAGGAAGGAGATCATCAATCCCTAACTAAATTAAATCAGTGATATTTATTTACTGTTATTCTGTGTAATTTGTGTGTGTTTTCTGTGTTTTCTAGCTGATATTGGGAATCTTCTGGAGCAGCTGTTGAAGAGATCATCGGTTCTCTCTCGGGTCCAGATAAAGTTTCTACCAGCACGAGTTTGACTGACCGATATCTCAGCCATTATATTAGAAAAGCACTAGTGCACAAACCGGCTCAGACCACCCTCATGTATCCCATCATCTTTTTCAGCCCCTCATTTACTCTCCTTTTCACTGTCCTCAGTGAGACATGTTGTGTCTCATTATGAGAGCCTGTAATACAGGTCTGTTTATTTCCATATATCCTCATGCAAAATCCATCAGTAAACAAACACTCCTGCTGTTCAACACAAGCACTACACAACTTTTGTTTAATTCATCAGATCATTGCTGGCCCTGCCCTCTTCTTTTTATTCATTTCTTCTTTTTCCTCTTTCATTCCTGCCATCACAGAAAGCACCGTCGACTGTATACGACTGTAGTCATGTTGATGACGTATTGTTTTGACGTATCCCTATGAGAGATAGACTACAGTCTTTACAATGGTCCTAGATCACATGCCATTTTTACAGCTTTTAAAACTGTTTTATGGAGTTTTGTCTACTGACAGTTTTTTTTATTTTTATTTTATTTTATTGGAAATATTTTTAATCAGATAAACTTTTGGCATGTTGTACAGTACAATCCACCAAACACAATGTAGTTCAGTCGCTCACAGCCTCATTTTCATTCCTGTCATATTCATGTTGACTGTCCTGTTCTCTGGTTAGTAGTTTTAGTCATCCAGAAAAGTGTATTCCTGCTGAAAACAAAACAGCTAAAACCAGACAAATCTGAGCTGGTCTTCCAGCCTTATCACAGTTAGTTTAGCCGGCTGGTTTCAGAGGAGTTTTGGGCCCTTCTTTACAGTCAGGCCGATCTAAGATGGTCAGTCTGAGCAACCAGCTTAAACCAGCTAAGACCAGCCAACCATTCCAACCACATCAGCACAATAATCTGAGGCCTTTTTTCACAGACAGGGTTTAGATTAAGCCAGGATCAGACCTTAGTTCAATTAGGACATTTCAGAAGCTTTTATAAACATGCCTTAGAAAGACACATTACTGGTGTGCATCTTGAGAATAAACAATGGCACTGGCATGTTTTAAGATATACCAGTGCAAGTTGTGTTCAGTAAAAACAGCTCAAACATACATTTTAGTCTGGGACTAGGGTTAATTGTCTCTAAAACTGGGAAAAAGAGTAAAGATCTAATCTCATCGCAATTTGTGTACAAGCCTTATACTTTATTCTTAAAACCCTTCCAATAAGTTAGTAGTAACATGTTTTTGCGACATGATTTTTTCCAAGTACTAGAAGTGAGATGGCTCTCTCCTGAGGCTGGATAAATTTACTGCATTTAAATATGTGTTCATCCTGCAGATCTTTATGTCAGACTGTAAATCCAGAGATCAGCTGGTCATCAGAGTTGTGATCTGGGTCTCATATCAGAGTATCTTCAGACTAACATTCATTATTTACATTTGAAGTCTTTCCAGTTCTGAGGTAGTCTCATCTTTGTTCGATCTGTGAACTCTTGACTAGTTTACTTCCTGACTGTAGAAAAACACAGGGTTTCACTTTATTTTGATGGTCCCTAACACATTCTGTTGACTATAAGTAACGCTGCACTTACATGTCTACTAGCTCTCATGAGAGTGTTAGTAGAGTATTAGTAAACTGGTAGGATTAGAATAAGTCGACATGTAGCTGCAAAGTTCCCTTTCGTGGTCACTCCGAGTTACGTCGGATTGACGACGAATGGGGTTTCGCTTAGAACACCTATCGACTTCGAGTATACCAAAAAGAGCCAATGGCAAAGAAATGCCATGGGTCTGCGGAATTTGCATGACGTAACTCCGCCCCACCTCGTGGGTATAAAAGGAGGACGCCAGGCAACATGCAGTTATGTTTTCGCTTCGGAGCCAAGAGTATCTCTTCACTCCACAGCCATTTCTGACTTCGCTCTACGAGACGAGCCATTCTCTCCGGTGTTGGTGTGACGGCGATCTGCAGCGAGTTCACATTGCTTGCTGATCTGTGCAGTGATCTGCCAGTGAGTGTGTTTTCTCCCTGCTCACCTCAACATCGCAGAGTTTTTTTTCTCCTCTCACAAAAGAGCTCGCACGCGGCACGTCTTTTTTTTTTGCATTTCTGGTTGCGGCAGATTGGTATCGGACTCTGATGGGCACGTGCGCTGTCTAGTGTGTTTGGGCTTTGATCATGCTTGAACAGCGCTCGTGGGTGTTTCATGTTCTCTCTGTGGGAACATGATCATCGCGTCATTTAGGTCGAGACTCGGTGAACTCGCAAGAGTGAGAGTCCCCTCATCCACCCCCCGATCTTCGGCTGGTGGCCAGGGTGACCTGAGGGTGATGGTCTAGAACAAGGCGCCGACTCTGTGTCCGTGACCCCAGCCCCCCTCTTCAATGACGGTGCCCGCTAGCGATCAGGTGATTCCACGAGTCTACCTTCGGGTGGCCCGTGTGTTTATTTGAAAGCTACAGAGGATGCTGCTATGTCTGTAGCAGCATCTCTAGGTGGGCTTTATTCTTCTGGAAGTGACGACTCGTCACAGCTGCCACCTTCTGGTGTGCTATGGCTGTGCCTGAGTCTGATCCGGAGATGACGGCCATGCTTTCCTGGGACGATTGGATTTTGGGTAAGGCCGCCGACCCGCGTCCACGGCAAACCCCAATATCTTTCTTTCACGGATGTGCATGATGAGATCTCGACGTCCTGAAAGACCCCCGTGTCTTCTCAGGACCGCTCGTTGGTCTCATCCGCCTTTCCCTCCCCTCAACGGGGCCGCTGCCCATGGGTACACTAGGGTCCCCGCGGTTGAACGCTCTGTTGCGATGCTACTGTGTCCTCAGAGTGCTTCCCGGCGCAATCCTAAGCACCCATCCGAAGCCTGTAGTTCTTTTCGTCTACACTAATCTGTGGCGAAATCCTATAGTGCCACAGGACAGGCAGCCGCCTCACTGCATCCCATGACCGTTCTGCTTGTCTACCTGACCCAGATGCTCATGGTTATGCATGAGGGCGGGACTGACTCGAGGCTCTTTAATGAGCTACCAAAAAGCTCTCGTGAGCTCTCCGAGCGATGAAGGTGGCCGTGCGCTCTCCGAGTCAGGTGATGTTTACCACTCTGGGGCTGACCGGTCTGATATGCAGGATGTCGGCGGACTCGTCTGCTCGACACCCCCATATCCCAGGTCGGCCTCTTCGGCGGTGCGGTTGAGTACTTCTGCCCAACAGTTCTCAACCGCCCGCGAGCAGATTGAGGTTATTCTGCCGATTGCCCCGCCGTCCGCTCAGATCCCTCAGTCTGCCAACCACCGAAGGCTCCCTCCCACGGGTTCCAACCCCGCCCGTTCACCCGGGCTGGCTTGGAAGACCATGGGGTGATGCCTCAGCCTTCTCCAGCCCCGCCCCCCGCTAAACGCCGGGTTAAGCGGCACTTTTGAGATGGGCTCAGAGATGGGACTCAGTTCTTTCCAGGAGTTGGTAGCAGGGCCACTCCTTTCCCCGGTGGAGGGCTGGGGAAGAATTCTTATTCAGAAAGAACTGACTCTCTCGTCTCTGAGCATACAGAGTTTCGGACGACACGGTGCGCCGCCTCCGAGCCGTGCACCCCTCGCCCCCCTCTGTCTCAGAGCCGGATGTCAGTGTGTGCCGTCCCTGGACCGTACCCCCTCTGTCGCCAGACCCCTGGCAGAGCAGGCCCCCGCGGAATGCTGGTCCTTCCCTGGCCTCCTCTGTCAGGGTGCGGTTATGACCGTGCCCCCACTCTGGGCCGCTATGCCGTCCACTTTTGGGCCGGTCATTCCGCTTCGCTGCGCCACCGAGGGGACGTCAGACGTCAGCCTGAACTATCTCGGTGACTGACTGTCCTAGCTTACTCTCGAGACCAGGTTTGCGAACACAGGGACCTTGTGCTCCGGCACCTAGCTCGCCTGGGCCTTCGGGTCAACTGGGAGAAGAGCAAACTTTGCCCCGTGCAGAGGATCTCTTTTCTCGATATGGACATCGACTCGGTCGCCATGTCCGCGCAACTTATGAGCGAGCACGCACAGTCACTGCTGACTTGTCTGAGACAATTTCAGGGCAAGAGTGCGGTTCCACTGAAATATTTTCAGAGGCTCCTGGGGCATATGGCATCTGCAGCCGCGGTAACGCCGCTCGGATTGCTTCATATGAGACCGCTTCAGCTTTGGCTTCGCTACCGAGTCCCGAGGTGGGCATGGCAACAAGGCACGCTCCAAGTATCAGTTACTCCGACCTGCCGTCAGACCTTCACCCCGTGGTCGAACCTCAGTTTTCTCAGGGCAGGTGTCCCCCTGTAACGAGTTTCCCGGCATGTTGTTGTCTCAACAGATGCCTCCACCACGGGCTGGGGCGCCATGTGCAATGGACATGGTGCTGCGGGCTCCTGGACAGGACCCCAGCGCCTATGGCATGTCAATTGCCTCGAGTTGCTGGCAGTACGCCTTGCCCTGCACCGCTTTCGGGCGTTGCTCAAGGGTCAACACGTACTAGTCCGATCAGACAATACCGCCACTGTAGCGTACATCAACCAATCAAGGTGGTCTACGCTCCCACCGTATGTCACAAATCGCTTGCCACCTCCTCTTATGGAGTCAGAAGCATCTGAGGTCGCTTCGAGCCATTTACATTCCCGGAGCCCTGAGCTGTGCAGCCGACGAGCTCTCCCGGCTTCAGCCCCTCCCTGGAGAATGGCAACTCCATCCCCAGTCGGTTCAGCTGATTTTGGACCAGTTCGGGGACCCACAGATAGATCTGTTTGCCTCCCACGACTCGACCCATTGCGACCAGTATTATTCCCTGACCGAGGGCACGCTCGGCACGGACGCTCTGGTGCACAGCTGGCCGCGGGGCCGCAAATATGCGTTTCCCCCAGTGAGCCTTCTTGCGCAGGTCATGCGCAAGGTCAAGGAGGACGAGGAGCAGGTCCTTCTGGTTGCACCGTTCTGGCCCACCCGGACTTGGTTCTCCGAACTGGTGCTCCTCGCGACAGCACCTCCTTGGCCAATTCCTCTGAGGAAGGACCTCCTTTCTCAGGGACGGGGCACTCTGTGGCACCCTTGTCCCGATCTTTGGAACCTCCACGTGTGGCTCCTGGACGGGACGAGGCAGGTTTGAGTACCCTACCACCAGCGGTGGTGGCTACCATCACTTCAGCTAGAGCGTCGTCCACGAGACACGCCTATGCATTGAAGTAGAACCTCTTCGTCAACTGGTGCTCTTCTCGCCGAGAAGATCCCCGGAGGTGTTCGGTCGGTGTCGTGCTGTCCTTCCTTCAAGATGGGTTGGAGTGAAGGCTGTCTCCCTCCACCCTCAAGTTTATGTTGCCGCTTTTGCCACACACCATGACTTGGTGGAAGGTAAATCCTTAGGAAAGCACGACCTGGCCGTCAGGTTCTTGAGGGGAGCGAGGGGACTGAATCCTCCTCGCTCTCCTCTCGTTCCCTCTTGGGACCTCGCAGTGGTTCTAACTGCCCTGCAGAGTGCTCCCTTTGAGCCTCTGCAATCAGTGGAGCTTAAGTTCCTGTCAATGAAGACAGCGCTCCTGGTTGCATTGGCCTCTGTCAAGAGGGTAGGGGACCTGCAAGCATTCTCCGTTGACGAAGTGTGCCTGGAATTTGGGCCGGCTTACTCTCACGTGATCCTAAGACCGCGGCCTGGATATGTGCCCAAGGTTCCTACCACTCCCTTCCGGGACCAGGTGGTGAACCTGCAAGTGCTGCCCTTGGAGGAGGCAGACCCAGCCTTGGCACTGCTCTGTCCAGTACGCGCTCTCCGCGCCTATGTAGACAGGACGCAGTGTTTCAGGACCTCAGACCAGCTCTTTGTCTGTTATGGTGGGAAGCTGAAGAGAAAGGCTCTCTCCAAGCAGAGGTTGTCTCACTGGATGGTGGACACCATTGCTTTGGCATACCAGCAGCAAGGTCGACCGTGCCCCCTTGGTGTGACTGCCCACTCCACCCGGAGTGTGGCATCCTCTTGGGCTCTAGCGCATGGCGCCTCGCTAACACACATCTGGAGCCAGTGTCCTCTCATGTACTCGCTTCAACTAGCTAGTACTGGACCCGCTCAGGTGTATTTGCATGCTCGCCATTCCACTCTACGGACTGGATACGTGCGATATTCTCCTCAGGTGAGCTTCTCCGCAAGCTCTGAGTTCCTCCAGCACCCCTGATGCTAGCGCCAGTGTCTATTGCCTGTGCGTCGGCTAGGTGCCTCCCGTGTGCATGGTCCCTCCCCGGAGCTACCCCCACACGTGTATTTCCACTGTAAGCCTCTCTGAGCATGTGTCTTTCCCTTTGCAAGCCACCTTGCCACCCCTGGGGTTGAAATTTTCCACCTGCGGCTGGACACCCCAGTATTCTCCATATGCTTCCTTCGGGTCATATGTGTATTTCTAAATGCCCCCCCCCCCTCTCTGGGTTGGTGTTAATTGCATATTTCCTCTAAACTATGGGATATGCTTCCCAGTGTACCTTGGTATTCCTGTGTTAAATAGGAGTCCTTCGTCTGTGCGAGTCTCACAAGATTTACGCAGGGCACTAGAAGATAGCTGTGAAGATGGCGTGATTAGATTGATAACCCCATTCGTCATCAATCCGACGTAACTCGGAGTGACCACGAAAGGGAATGTATCGGTTACGTATGTAACCCTGGTTCCCTGAGTAGGGAACGGAGACGTTACTTATTCCTGCCACTTCCGCTGTACCGCGGGGATCACCTGAGCTCAGTCTTGGCTCCTCAGCGAAGAAACATAACTCCATGTTGCCGGTGTCCTCCTTTTATACCCACGAGGTGGGGCGGAGTTACGTCATGCAAATTCCGCAGACCCATGGCATTTCTTTGCCATTGGCTTGTTTTTGTATTCTCGAAGTCGATAGGTGTTCTAAGCGAAACCCCATTCGTCGTCAATCCGACGTAACGTCTCCGTTCCCTACTCAGGGAACGAGGGTTACATACGTAACCGAGACGTTACTTATAGTCAGTATAATGTCTGTTGAGGAGCATCACAATAAAGAGTTAGCAGATATTAAGTTTCACAAGCACCAGGTTTTGTGTGTGTGTGTGTTTTTTTTTAAGTTACTGTATTTGTAACTTAACAACCATGTTTGACCTCAGGCAGCGATGAGTCCATTTCATTAAAACATTTACAGGAAATATGTTTCACATTAATCTGTCTAATGGAATATAAAGTGCTTGGTGAAGCATATTGTTTACAAAAAAAATGTTTGGTTAATGAAAAACATTCTGCATCTTTGATAAAAAAACAAAAAAAACATAAATAATAAAGTGAAACATGTTTCCTGTAAATTTTCTCTCTTCAATGAAAATGAAAATGATTTTGTTGTTGGACCGGAATTTTCCTTCTCGAATTTTCTGGCCACTGACGTCACAGATTCAAGCACGTTTAGACGGAAATTATTTATTGAGTGCCTCGTGTGCCTTGTGAGCCATTTTGCGTGGACCTCGAGAAGAAGGAAATCAAGTCGTCACTTGATTTCAATCAAGTCGAGCCGAGGTTGAAAATAGGCAACATCATGTATTTCCTCATAAAAAAAAGGAAAATAAATTGTTTTCTTCTTTTAAGGGTTTTTAGGCTTTTTTTGTTTAATAATCTTTATATTTATAAGAGAGAGCATGCCATGAGATCGCCACAGGGCTCTTAAAGTCACGTGACACAAACTGACTTTCCCAGTTTAAACTTCCAGTTTAATACTTCCATTTTAAGGATAAAGATAAAGATGGCATATTGTGTTTTGCTTTACTGCTATTATTGTTGTTTTAATATGTTCTGTGTTTTTATTTATTTAAAAGATTTAAATGAATTGTGAATAGAAGGCAGTGTATTGAACCAACGAGTGTTCACAAGCACAGAAGTGTTTTTTTTTTTTTTTCATTTTAATCTCGGCCCTAATAGGATGTAAAGTGTTTTCTAAAGTCTATTGTTTCCAAAAACAACATTTGCCAGTTCGTTGATGGAAAAACATTCATCATTGATAAAAAAGAGCATAGAGAAGTATGATGTTTAAAAGTGTTTCCTGTAAATGTTCTCTCTTCAATGAAAAGGAATCTTTGAGTTGGAATGGAATTTTCCATCTTGTGGCGTCAAATCTTGTCAGATCACATGTTCAGCATGCATAATTGGTTTAGGTATATTTGACTTGGTTGAATTGTTCTCAACTGGGTTTAGCTGGAAACTTCTGATTTCAGCTGCGTACCAAATTGGTTCAGGTGTGTCTGAGTCCCACAGATTGCTCTTCCTCATCCTCAGAGCAGCGTCAAGATACTCTCTTCCAAGGCCCGGACATCCAGAGATTGTTTCATCCAATTATCATATAATTTGACAAATAAAAAATAAAAAAAATACTTTTTTGTGTTTTTATTTATTCAAATGACTGAATGTGACAGTTTTCTGGTGCGGTCCAGTAGACAGCGGTCGTCTGTATGTCTATATGGAAACTGGCATCAGAAACTACAGCCGTTTGGGCAAACTTCAGTATCACTTAAGTTCAACAGAAGAGAGAAGATCCTTCAGTTTGCTTCGTCGTCTTTCATCTATCATCTTCAAGAGCGAGGATTATGAGGAATGTGATGGGACTGTTCTTGGGCCGTTGAGATTGAGCTTTTGGCTCCACTTTGGGTTGGAAAACTCCTTCTAATGCCGGTAGATTCAGTCCTGCTGCTGTAACTCAGAACACGTTTGGACCACAGTCAGCGTCTGATGTGGTTTGTCTCGTGCTGATCGATGTCATTGTTATGAACGGAAAAAGGAAGAACTGCATTTCACTGTAAATATTTCTTTCCCTCACAATGGCTCTTAAGCATATCCTCCTGAGAAAACTTTTTTTTTTATTTAGTTTTTTTTTTCATGTCATCACATTGTTTAGAGTATAAGAAACAAATGGCAAAAAACATTTTTGAAAAATTATATTTTATTAATATGTCATGCTATATCCTCTGTAGTGGAGACCAGGACTCAGTTGTTAAAACAATGAAATAACATAAAATTATATGTGTAGGCTAAAACAATGGGATTTTTTTTTCAATCACCAATACATTTTGGGGTTTCAGGATTTTTTTAAACCAAAATTTGTATAAAGATGATTCTCAACTATGTTCTGAAAGATATAACGGAATTAATTGATACACCATTTTACTTTATGCAATATGTGGGTAAAATGGGCATAAATTAATATTCCCATTCAATGCAATGTATCTATACACTGTATCTAATTTGCACATTAATGTGTTCTTGGAGCAACAATTTTAAGAACATTCAAAGTCTTCTTTCATAGTCTGCGTTTATCATCTTCAAGAGCGATCACTATGAGGAGCGTGATGGGATTGTTTTACAGCTGGATTTCCAGAAGGTTCTATTGCGTGAAATCTCTTGAGATTGAGATGTTGAATCCACTTTGGATGGAAAAATCTCCTTAATTTCTTTTGTGATTAATCCCGTGTCAAGTCTTGAGTGTTTATGGAAAGCTTTGTAGAAGTTAAAAAGGAATACATTTAGGTAAGATTATTTGAGAACAGATATGAAGAAGGTAAGATGTTTTATCCAAAGTAAGTATTACAAGGACAATCCCAGCAATGTGTGGTTAAAGAGAGAGTTTATCCAAAACATTTTCTTACCCACGTCATGTCGTTCCACACTGGAACATAGGAAGGACTTTGTTCCAATCCAATTTGAGGTTTTTCTGTAGAACACATAATCCAATTTGAGGTTTTTCTGTAGAACACATAAGTCACCATTCACTTTCTTAGCATCATTTTCCACACAATGAAGGTAAATGGTGACTGAGGCTGTCATTCATATAAAAAACCTCTTTTGTGTTGCACAGAAAAGTTGAAGGGATTTGGAATGACATGACGGCAAGTAAATGACAGAATTTACATTTTTGTCTTGATCAAAAGAGTGTATATTTTTAAATCTTTCAGGCAGATTGAACCAACAAAAGTAAGCCAAGAACTTTAAGAAAACTAAACAGCCGAGAGAAATATATGTCTACTACCTCAGATTTAACGTTTGATCTGTACATCAGCGAATAACGTTAATATAATCTTGTTCACGGTAGAGAATGCTACATGTACAAGAGTAACCGCGAAGACTTAAATGTAAACACAGCTCGTGTGTCTTTATCAGCTTTTTCATATCTATATACTGACCCTGATAATCATCACAAATGCGTTTTTTTTTATTTTTATGAATGAATCTTTCTACCGTTGCTTTATAGTTTTCTTCGTCAACAGCCGCTTGTACCTCTTGCTGGTGAGGTCGACTAACAGCTATGGAGATTATCAATCGGCAATCTACTGATATTCCTGCCAATCCCAGATGTCAAATGTTGAATTTTCTGTCGAATTTGAACCACTGGATTTGTGGACGCGAATTTGTAAAGCGAAACAAAATTGACCGAAAATTGCCTGTCAAATATTATAGGTTGTTTGAAAGTGAAATCTGAATATTGATTATTGCATTTTCAATTATGAAAACATGTGTGAAAAGTTTTGAATTTAAATATTAACTGCTTAAATACAACCATATTGAATTTCAGTCCATAAAAATGCAAACCCTAAAAATATAATACATTAAAATGCAACAGGGTTAATGCAATTGTCACGGTGTGGTGAAAGAGACTCTAGACGGGCGGTCTCGGAGGGACGAGACTCTGGACGGGTGGTCTCGGAGGGATGAGACTCTGGACGGGCGGTCTCGGAGGGATGAGACTCTGGACGGGTGGTCTCGGAGGGACGAGACTCTGGACGGGTGGTCTCGGAGGGACGAGACTCTGGACGGGCGGTCTCGGAGGGACGAGACTCTGGACGGGCGGTCTCGGAGGGACGAGACTCTGGACGGGTGGTCTCGGAGGGACGAGACTCTGGACGGGCGGTCTGGGAGGGACGAGACTCTGGACGGGCGGTCTGGGAGGGACGAGACTCTGGACGGGCGGTCTGGGAGGGACGAGACTCTGGATGGGCGGTCTCGGAGGGACGAGACTCTGGACGGGCGGTCTGGGAGGGACGAGACTCTGGACGGGCGGTCTCGGAGGGACGAAACTCTGGACGGGCGGTCTGGGAGGGACGAGACTCTGGACGGGCGGTCTCGGAGGGACGAGACTCTGGACGGGCGGTCTCGGCGGGACGAGGCTCTGGACGGGCGGTCTGGGAGGGACGAGGCTCTGGACGGGCGGTCTCGGAAAGACGAGACTCTGGACGGGCGGTCTCGGAGGGACGAGACTCTGGACGGGCGGTCTGGGAGGGACGAGGCTCTGGACGGGCGGTCTGGGAGGGACGAGACTCTGGACGGGCGGTCTGGGAGGGACGAGACTCTGGACGGGCGGTCTCGGCGGAACGAGACTCTGGACGGGCGGTCTGAGAGGGACGAAACTCTGGACGGGCGGTCTCGGAGGGACGAGACTCTGGACGGGCGGTCTCGGAGGGACGAGACTCTGGACGGGCGGTCTGGGAGGGACGAGACTTTGGACGGGCGGTCTCGGAGGGACGAGACTCTGGACGGGCGGTCTGGGAGGGACGAGACTTTGGACGGGCGGTCTCGGAGGGACGAGACTCTGGACGGGCGGTCTGGGAGGGACGAGACTTTGGACGGGCGGTCTCGGAGGGACGAGACTCTGGACGGGCGGTCTCGGAGGGACGAGACTCTGGACGGGCGGTCTCGGCGGAACGAGACTCTGGACGGGCGGTCTGGGAGGGACGAGACTCTGGACGGGCGGTCTGGGAGGGACGAGACTCTGGACGGGCGGTCTCGGCGGGACCTCTCCTTCCAGTTCAGTTCGGTGGTGTCAGGGAGGTCAAAGGGGTTGTTGAACGTGGCACCAATCAGGAACAAGGTCCTCATGCTCTCATCATCGAGTGCGCTGGTGATGGCAAGGTAGAAAAGGTCCTTGTTAATGGACAAAAAGTTTAGGCTCTCCTGAGCCATGCTGACAATTCTTGCCCTATTGTCCATTTTGGGCGGTCTGTTTTTCTGTCACAGCGTGGTGCAGGCAGAAGGAGATGAGGAGTCCAAAGTTTTAATGCAAACGAAACGTTTACTAACAATATTGTACAGATAGTAATGTTACGTCTGACACCGACGCTCCGAAGATTGCTTCAAACTCGAACGGTCCTTGCAATGAACCACTGCTTCGGAGCTTGTGTCATTACGTCACCAGTCACGTGAAAATGCCGTCTGAAGCAAACACGCTGGTTCACTCCTGTAGTGAACCACCTGACTGCTCTGACAGCCCAATCCAGTGTCGACAGGTTTGAAACCTGGTGGCTGTATTTCTTATAAAAGTGAAGCCAAACCATGGCAACACCGAGAAAATAATATTTCTGCATAAAAACCATACCATTTAATGAACACTTTGTCTAAGCCTTTTGCATGATGTACCCAAAGCACACCCTCTGCCAAATGTTTTTTTATTATTAATTAGAGAACATATGAACATTGTTACATAAAAACGTGTATCAAAGACAGAAACTTCAAAAACCCTCTGCTACATTATTCAAGTACAACCAGTTACACAAGCACATCCTTTTCAACATACAAAAATATCAGTCCCACCAGTTAACAAGTTATAGAGTTCTGTTTCCCACAGCTAAACAAGATAAAGCTTTCACACATGATACTGCCCTGCTAAAAAACTATAGAAACCATTATAGAAATTCTATTGGATTTAATGATTTTCATGGGAATTTTAATGGTTGTAATGTGAATTATAGTGGTCTCTGTGGGTCTCTACTGATATGTGTTGGGTAATGGAATATGTCCCAAACACACTACAAAAAAGAATTCTGTAGTGGTTTAAATGGTAAAAGCCAATGGTTCCAATTGGTATTTTAATATAAACCATTAGAATTTCTGTGATGGTTTTCCACTTTTTTTAAGCTGGTCTGATGCTCTGTCCTTGTCTAAAGAAATAATTACACACACACATCATGCTTAATGTTTTATTATCAAGGTGAACACATGAAATTGATAAGTATCTGTAAAATTCACCTACATAAATGAGATTCAGAGCACTAACACTGTTTCAGCTTTGATCGCCTCGGTAAACGTAATAAACGGGGCGTTAACATATAAGCCTATACTTGCATTTTATGGTTGTCAGCTTTGTTGCATTACATTTACTTCACCAGGGGATGGTGCTGCAATTTCTATCTGAATGAAGCTTCGAGTAATGAACCATTTTCGACACAATTGTATCAGACAGCAATAATGCTTCAAAACGCTTCATTTGGCCATCACTATGTACAGACAGGCAGAAGGTTCACACACTTAGTACAACGGAGAACAGACAAAGAAGGGGAACTAAATACAAAACACAAATACAAACACAAATGAACATTGATTGACAGAACAGAGGTGAAACAGATGATGATGATGATGAACTAAACACAGGTGATACAGATGAACTGATAATGAGGACACGTGACATGAAGATAGGCAGACAAGTCCAATGAAACCAAACTAAACGGAACACAACTGTGACAGCAATGCATATTTTTTCAAAAACATTTGTCATTATTTTACTTACATATGGTTTTTAGATGACCTAGGATGAAATAAGATGAATCGATTAGATAAACAATAAAGTAAGCATTCCAGATTAATAATTAATTAATCATGAACCAACTATAGTTTCATGTTTTAAATACAGGCCAATAACAGATCCTGCCTTTTTCCCCCTGACATGTTCTTACTTTTGTTAAATCACATTCATATTAAATTAATCATATAAATTCATATCATATAAGATCAATAATTAACAAAGACAAATGGGCAACATTGTGTTGGCTATTTCATTAGGAAAAGATGATGTTTTTGGCATACTTTACAATAAGGTTTCATTAGTTAACTATTAGTTAACATGAACTAACAATGAAAAATACTTCTAAAGCATTTATTAATCTAAGTTCATTTTAATATTTACTATTATTCAAGAATCAAACAATGATCTGATAATATATGGAACTGAGCGACAATGAACTAACAATGAAGTTGTATTTTTTATTAAACATTAAAAAATGTTAAAATACTGTAATTAATGTATTACTCATTGTAGAGTATTATGGGTTTTTTATGTTATATTTTTGAAAATAAAAAGAATCTTCTAGAATCTTTCCAAATTCTGACGTCACTGATGACTGTTTTATTCTGGCCAATAAAAATCTGACACGTGTAGACGGATGTAATATATATTGAGTGGCTTGTGTGGCTTGTGCGCCATTTTGCGTGAACCTTAAGAAGGAGAAGGAAGCCTCTCTCATTCTCTTCGACAAATCTGCCTTATCTAAACCCACTGGAGTCATGGCACCTGTGCGCACCTCACCGGAATCAGCCACAACAGCAAACCAGCTGGTTAATACTGGTAAACCTTCATCATTTTACAAGTACATTGAAGTTATAGCAAAGATCTGTTTAGTTGTCTCCAACATTTATCAATTGTACTCAAATGGGTTCAACCCCATACTTCTTGGGTCAGTGCTGTACCAAACTGCTTCAGTTCTAATATGCTTTGCTCGGCTGCTGAATCGATCCGACGAACAAAGGTGGCCGTTTGTGCTGCTACCTGAGCAACCCGTTTCCTCTGATAGTCAGGTAATGGCCCCCGAGGCTGTTGTCATTGAAACTGGCAATGTGGTCTTCATTGAGCCTGTCAAGTCTGTTGTGATTGAAACTGGCAATGTGGTCTTCATCGAGCCTGTCAAGTCTGTTGTGATTGAAACTGGCAATGTGGTCTTCATCGAGCCTGTCTAGTCTGTTGTCATTGAAACTGGCAATGTGGTCTTCATCGAGCCTGTCTAGTCTGTTGTGATTGAAACTGGCAATGTGGTCTTCATCGAGCCTGTCTAGTCTGTTGTGATTGAAACTGGCAATGTGGTCTTCATCGAGCCTGTCAAGTCTGTTGTCATTGAAACTGGCAATGTGGTCTTCATCAAGCCTGTCTAGTCTGTTGTCATTGATAATGTCGAGGTTGTTGTAAATAAATAAATAAATAAATAAATAAATAAGACACTTGTTTAGTGTTTTTATTTACTCTAATGACTGTTAAGTATGAATATTTATGGAAAACTTTGCAAAAGTTAAAACGGAATTAATTCAGGTAGGTTTTTGGAGAACAGATGATATGATGATAAGTAGAATAAGAAGGCAAGATGATTTTATCCAAAGCAATTTGCAACTTTCAGTGGAACAATATAACTCATTCAGCAAACCCATCCATCACTCGTTATCACAGGGAAGTAACCATGTTTCATTTCAACAACAATCGAGCCTGTCCTGTTTTCAGGTTGTGTCCTTGTTAGATGAACCAGAATATCTCTGAGGACAAATTGCAATCGACAAGACATTTTAGGACTCTAAAAAAGCGAAATAAGTCACGAGTCAATATAACCTATAAACCTGTTTTCTGCTTGCGTCAATTGTCACTGTCACGTAAAGCCATGTGAAGAAAGTCACAGACAGTAAGCTGAAAACCACATAGACAGGAAGTCACAGATGTGAAGTGTAGAAAGGGGAGCCTGTCGTCATCGAGTCTGTCCTGTTTTCAGCAGATTTCAATGTGAAATGTTTTTTTTCAAGTCAAGTCAAATATATTTATATAGCGCTTTTCACAGTACAGATTGTATCAAAGCTGCTTCACAGTATTAATCACAACAACTTAACAATGTTTGTTTATTACTGTAAAAAAGACATCCAAGTTTGGTAGAGCTGATCACTGGTATGATTGGTTAATTAATTTGAATATCCCCAACTGAGCAAGCCAAAGGCAACAATGGCAAGGAACCGAAAAACTCCATCAAGTGATCTAATGGTGTCCTAAAACTCCATCAGATGACCCAATGGAGAAAAAAAAACCTTGGGAGAACCCAGGCTCAGTCGGGGGCCAGTTCTCCTCTGGCGTTTATGGACTAAAGGCTGAATTTACAGTAACTGTAAGATAAAAAATGTATATGAATGCCTGGCTAAATAGATGCGTCTTCAGTCTAGTTTTAAACTGGGAGAGCGAGTCTGAGCAACGAACAATATCAGGAAGGCTATTCCAGAGCTTCGGAGCTAAATGTGAAAATGCTCTGCCTCCTTTGGTGGATCTGGATATCCTAGGAATGACAAGAAGCCTCGAATTTAGTGATCTTAAAGAGTGTGATGGATTGTAAGGCGATAGAAGATCCGTTAAATAGACTGGAGCTAAACCATTTAGAGCTTTATAAGTCAAAAGCAATACCTTGTATTTAATACGGAACTTTATAGGAAACCAATGAAGTGATGATAAAATCGGTGTTATATGATCATATTTTCTTGATCTAGTAAGAACTCTAGCGGCTGCATTTTGGACTAACTGTAGCTTGTTTATTGAGGATGCAGGACAACCAGCTAATAAAGCATTACAGTAATCTCGATGTCATGAATGCATGAACTAACTTTTCTGCATCAGAGACTGATAGCATATTACATAGCTTAGCAATGTTTCTAAGGTGGAAAAAGGCAGTTTTTGTGACATATGAAATATGCTTTTCAAAAGACAGGTTGCAGTCTAATGTAACACCCAGGTCTTTTACTGTAGCGGATAAAGTAACAGGGCATCCTACTATGTTAAAGTCTTGCTGTGAAAGGTTTTGTGGACGGTTTTTAGAACCGATAAGTATTACCTCCGTCTTGTCTGGATTTAATAAAAGAAAATTACGCGTCATCCAATCTTTTATATCTTTAACACAATCTGTCAATTTGGATAATTTAGCATATTCATCTGGCCGTGATGAAATATATATTTGAGTGTCATCAGCATAACAATGGAAACTATTCCATGTTTCCTTAGAATATTACCAAGTGGCAGCATATATATTGAGAATAATAAAGGGCCTAACACAGATCTCTGCGGCACTCCATAGTTTGCCGAAGTTATAATCGATTTTTCTCCATTTAAGCAGACGAAATGGTAGCGGTCAGATAAGTATGACCTGAACCAACTTAATGCTTGTCCTTGAACACCAGTGTAGTTTTGTAGTCGATCTAAGAGTATTGTGTGATCTATAGTGTCGAACGCAGCACTAAGATCAAGTAAAACTAGTACTGAGATACAGCCTTGGTCCGAAGCTAAAAGTAAATCATTTGTGATTCTAGCAAGCGCAGTTTCAGTGCTATGATGTAGCCTGAATCCAGACTGAAACTTTTCATAGATGTCGTTTTCTTGCAAGAAAGAGCCGAGTTGAGCGGACACAACTTTTTCTAATATTTTTGACATAAATGGAAGATTCGAAATGGGTCTGTAATTTGCTAGGTTATTTGGATCTAATTGTGGTTTCTTAATAAGAGGTTTTATAACTGCCGGCTTGAACGTTTTTGGAACATGACCTAAAGATAAAGATGAGTTAATAATATTGAGAAGAGGCTCTTCCTCTATAGGTAACACTTCTTTCAGTAGTTCAGTTGGTATAGGATCTAATAAACATGTTGTTGTTTTAGATGAAGTGATAAGTTTATTTAACTCTTTCTGTTCTATGGTTGTAAAGCATTGTAATTGTTCTTGCATGGTGATAATTGCGGCCGAATTATAAGGCGCGAGCAAAGATCGAACGTTTACGATTTTGATTCTGATGCTTTCAATTTTCTCGGTGAAGAAGTTCATGAAATCATTACTACTAAACTCTAACGAGGTATTTTGTTCAGACGACGTCTGTTTATTTGTTAGTCTAGCCACGGTATTAAATAAAAAACATGGATTATTTTGGTTGTTTTCTATTAATTTGCTGAGGTGCTCAGCCCTGGCCGTTTTAAGTGCCTTTTTATAAAGTGACATACTGTCTTTCCACGCGATTCTAAAGACCTCTAAATTAGTTTTTTTTCCATTTACGCTCTAAATTAAGGGTTTCTCTCTTTAAAACATACGTAGTATTATTGTACCATGGTGCTATACTTTTTTCTCTGACCTTTTTTAATCTAATGAGTGCAACAATGTCCAATGTTCTAGAGAGAATGGTGCTCATAGTGCTAGTTAGTTCGTCTAGTTCATCTGTTTGTTTGGGTTCAGGCAGCAGCTGAGACAGATCAGATAAGCTATTTGAGAAATGATCTATGGTGGATGGACGAATTGTTCTACCTGGTCGATAACGTGGCGCAGCATGACATATTACAGCAGTGCGTAATATGCAAGTTACCAGGTAGTGGTCAGTGACATCATCACTTTGTGGAATGATATCTATATCGGTTGGATCGGTTCCATATGATATAATTAAATCGAGTGTATGATTAAGACGATGAGTTGGTCCGGTGACGTTTTGCTTGACCCCGAAGGAGTTTAACAAATCTGTAAACGCAGCCCCTAACGCATCATTTAAATTATCTACTTGTATGTTAAAATCTCCAACAATTAATGCTTTATCGACGTTGACCAAAAGATCTGATAGACAGTCAGCAAACTCTTTTAGGAAATCAGCATAGGGCCCTGGAGGTCTATATACGGTAGCCAATGCTAGAGATAATAGGGATTTTTTTCTTACATCTAAGAGCGTAACATTTAGCACAAGCACTTCAAACGAATTAAACCTATGACGAGTTTTCTGAGTAACCTTAAGGATATCCCTGTAGATTGTTGCAACACCGCCGCCACGACCGATCAGACGGGGCTCATGCTTAGAACAGTATCCTGGCGGAGTAGACTCATTTAGACCGAAAAAATCATTTGGTTTAAGCCAGGTTTCAGTAAGGCACAGAACATCGAAATTATTATCTGTGACCATTTCATTTACAATAACCGCCTTAGGTGTGAGCGATCTAATGTTTAGAAAACCTAGCTTTAGAAATTGTTTTTGTTCACTAATAGCGAGATTTTTTGTTTTAATAACAATTTTCGATTTTTTCTAGATCCCGCAGTAGATTTATTAGCCTATTTGATCTTAGTAAATGAGGAATAGACACAGTTTCTATGCCATGTTCTACACTAATATCAATTAAATTGGTGCAGTAGAGACTGTGATTTGGATTTTTGGTTACTAGTCAAATGGTATTTAACATCTTGGATATGTTATCCGACAGAGGATCTGCACCGATTCTACTTGGGTGTAAGCCATCAGCGCGGAAGAGCCTTGGTCGCTCCCAAAACAGATTCCAATTATTTACAAAAATCAGTTTCTGCTCATTGCACCATGACAATAATCATTCATTTAGCGCGAATAATCTACTGAACTTTTCATGCCCTCGTCGGTACGTAGGAAGCGTCCAGACACAATAATCGACGTTTCAGGCGATGTGCTGCGTACCGTATCGATAAGGCTCCTGAAGTCTTTCTTCAGAACCTCCGTCTGTCGCAACCTAATGTCGTTAGCTCCCGTGTGCAGCACAACAGCTCCGACGCGCTAGTCACCGTTCAAGATCTCAGTGTTTACAATAAGGTTTCATTAGTTAACATGAACAATGAAAAATACTTTCATTGCATGTATTAATTCAAGTTAATTTTATATATATTATTAAAAAATCTAAAAATGATCTGTTAATAAATGTGCGACTATGAACTAAAACAGTTAGGCCTATTTTTATTAAATATTAAAAAATATTAAAAAATACGGTAACAAATGTATAGCTCGTTGTTATTTAATATTAATTAATACGTTAATGTTACGCAATTGGGCCTTATTTTAGAGTATTTTGTTTTTTAGGATGTCCTTATAGTTGTTGTAGCCTACAGAACTGTATATATTCAAGTGGAAGAATACACACCGAAAACAGCCCTAATACTTCTCTCTGGGTTTTCAACGTCTTGTTTTTTTTTTTTTTTCGTTTACTTATTTTGTTCACTTAGCCTACATTTTTTTAAACATTGTTTGTGTAGAAGATTCATATCAATTACAAGGTGTAGGCCTATAAAACATTTTCTGCATCTTTGATAAAAATAACAAAGAATAGAGTGAAACATTTTTCCTGTCAATGCTCTCTCTTCCATGAATGTAGTTTTGTTGTCGGAGTTTCCCTACTGGAACTGGAACGAGTCAATATAACTTATAAATCTGTTATCTACTTGCATCATGTGCAGAAAGTTGCAGACAGGAAGCTGAAAACCACATAGACAGGAAGTCACAGCATAGAAAAGAGCATACAGGAACTTTAATATTGCTTTAATATTTCATGCCTTGCCTAGTCAAAGTTTAATATAGTCATAATACTATAAAATACAGGATGTGATCTCTCAGTTAAGAGAAGATCAAAACTCTAAAATAACACTGAGATATAAAAAGATGAACAGTATTTTTACATTTATTGTCATATCTGTTTCCTCTTATGTCAGATTTCTTAAGTTCAATCAAAATTCAATCAAAATAAAACGACACCGTGTATGGCAATAAAGAGTGCAGCGCGTGTCAAACATGTTTCCTGTAAATGTTTTCTCATTAACGAAAATGAATAGAATCTTCCAGAATTTTTCCAAATTCTGACGTCAAATCACCTGACATACCATCACTGATGACTCATTTCTTCTGGCCAATAAAAATCAGACGCGTGTAGACGGATGTAATATATGTTGAGTGGCTCCTGTGCTTATCAGCCATTTTGCGTGTATCTTAAGAAGGAGACGGAAGCCTCTTTCATTCTCTTCGACAAATCTGTTTTATCTAAACCCACTGGAGTCATGCCACCTGTGCTCACCTCACCGGAATCAGCCACCACAGCAAACCAGCTGGTTAGGTCTGCATGGCAGGTTTTTTCTTCATTTAGCGAGTATATTCAAGTTATACAAGAGATCAGATCAGCTTACTCTGATTTTAATCAGTTGTACTCAAATGGATTCAACTGGATGGGTCTCGGGTCAGCGCTGTGGCGAACTGTGTCAACTCTGTGCCACACTGCTTCAGTTCTGAAACGCCTTAATCGGCTGCTGAATCTATCCAGCGTTGGTGAAGAAGCTGCCGGTCGGTTGCCATTGTAACAGCAACAGAATCCGGTGGGTCGCCATTGTAACAGCAACAGAATCCGGTGGGTCGCCATTGTAACAGCAACAGAATCTGGTGGGTCGCCATTTTAACAGCAACAGAATCTGGTGGGTCGCCATTGTAACAGCAACAGAATCCGGTGGGTCGCCATTGTAACAGCAACAGAATCCGGTGGGTCGCCATTGTAACAGCAACAGAATCTGGTGGGTCGCCATTTTAACAGCAACAGAATCCGGTGGGTCGCCATTGTAACAGCAACAGAATCTGGTGGGTCGCCATTGTAACAGCAACAGAATCCGGTGGGTCGCCATTGTAACAGCAACAGAATCCGGTGGGTCGCCATTTTAACAGCAACAGTATCCGGTGGGTCGCCATTTTAACATCAACAGAATCCGGTGGGTTGCCATTTTAACAGCAACAAAATCCGGTGGGTCGCCATTTTAACAGCAACAGAATCCGGTGGGTCGCCATTTTAACAGCAACAGAATCCGGTGGGTTGCCATTTTAACAGCAACAGAATCCGGTGGGTCGCCATTTTAACAGCAACAGAATCCGGTGGGTTGCCATTTTAACAGCAACAGAATCCGGTGGGTTGCCATTTTAACAGCAACAGAATCCGGTGGGTTGCCATTTTAACAGCAACAGAATCCGGTGGGTTGCCATTTTAACAATGACAGAGCCCTGACACTCTATTTATTAAATAAATAAAAAAATACACATGTTTTAGTGTTTAGTGTTTTTATATACTCAAATGACTGTTGAGTATGAATATTTATGGAAAACTTTGCAAAAGTTAAAACGGAATAAATTCAGGTAGGTTTTTGGTAGAATAAGTACAATAATAAGGTTAGATGATTTTATCCAAAGCAATTTGCAACTTTCTTCTGTGGAACAAAAGATCCCATTCAGCAAACCCAGATCCATCACTCGTTATCACGGGGAAGTAGCCATGTTTCATTTCGACAAGAGTATTTCAACTTTAATGAACATTTAGCACAAAATGTGTTTCTCAGCATTTATGAATGAGGTATGTGTGTGTGTATTATTTCTGCTCATTATTGACAAGAAATTTCCAAAAGCTTCTGTGAGCTAATCAGCGATATACGGTTTATTCTGTGGGATTTGTGTTTTTTTCCTAGCTGACATTGAGGAGCTTTTTTTTTTCCCTCTCTCGGATCTGTCGCTCCTCATGCTTCCGTCTCAGTTTCACTGAGGGAGGCTGTGCCTGAGCCCGCTCCCATCCCGGAGGCTTCACTGGGGGAGGCTGTGACTGAGCCCCACTAAGGGAGGCTCTGCCTGAGCCCGCTCCCATCCCGGAGGCTTCACTGAGGGAGGCTTTGCCTGAGCCCGCTCCCATCCCGGAGGCTTCACTGAGGGAGGCTCTGCCTGAGCCCGCTCCCATCCCGGAGGCTTCACTGAGGGAGGCTCTGCCTGAGCCCGCTCCCATCCCGGAGGCTTCACTGAGGGAGGCTCTGCCTGAGCCCGCTCCCATCCCGGAGGCTTCACTGAGGGAGGCTCTGCCTGAGCCCGCTCCCATCCCGGAGGCCCCACTGAGGTAGCCTGTGCCTGAGCCCCACTGGGGGAGGCTCTGCCTGAGCCCGCTCCCATCCCGGAGGCTTCACTGAGGGAGACTTTGCCTGAGCCCGCTCCCATCCCGGAGGCTTCACTGAGGGAGGCTCTGCCTGAGCCCGCTCCCATCCCGGAGGCTTCACTGAGGGAGGCTCTGCCTGAGCCCGCTCCCATCCCGGAGGCTTCACTGAGGGAGGCTCTGCCTGAGCCCGCTCCCATCCCGGAGGCCCCACTGAGGGAGGCTGTGCCTGAGCCCCACTGGGGAAGGCTGTGCCTGAGCCCGCTCCCATCCCGGAGGCTTCACTGAGGGAGGCTGTGCCTGAGACTCACTGAGGGAGGCTCTGCCTGAGCCCGCTCCCATCCCGGAGGCTTCACTGAGGGAGGCTCTGCCTGAGCCCGCTCCCATCCCGGAGGCTTCACTGAGGAAGGCTCTGCCTGAGCCCGCTCCCATCCTGGAGGCTTCACTGAGGGAGGCTCTGCCTGAGCCCGCTTCCATTCCGGAGGCTTCACTGAGGGAGGCTCTGCCTGAGCCCGCTCGCATCCCGGAGGCTTCACTGAGGGAGGCTCTGCCTGAGCCCGCTCCCATCCTGGAGGCTTCACTGAGGGAGGCTCTGCCTGAGCCTGCTCCCATCCCGGAGGCTTCACTGAGGGAGGCTCTGCCTGAGCCCGCTCCCATCCCGGAGGCTTCACTGAGGGAGCTCATTTATTACACCACTATTACTTCGTGAAAAAATAAATAAATAAAGACACTTTTTTAGGGTTCATTGTTTTTATTTACTCAAATGACTGTTAAGTATGAATATTTATGGAAAACTTTGCAAAAGTTAAAACGGAATAAATTCATGTAGGTTGTTGGAGAGCAGATGATATGATGGTAAGTAGAATAAGAAGGCAAGATGCAAAAAAGTTTTTATCCAAAGCAATTTGCAACTTTCTTCTGTGGAACAAAAGACCGCATTCAGCAAACCCAGATCCATCACTCGTTATCACGGGGAAGTAACCATGTTTCATTTCGACAAGAGTATTTCACTTTCACTCAACTTTAATGAACATTTAGCACATAATGTGTTTCTCAGCATTGATGAATGAGATATATGTGTGTGTCTTGTTTCTGCTCATTATTGACAGGAAATTTCCAAAAGCTTCTGTGAGCTAATCAGCGATATTTGGTTTATTCTGTGGGATTTGTGTGTTTTTTTTCCTAGCTGACACTGAGGAGCTTCTGGAGCATTTGATTGAAGAGTCCGTCGCCATTTTAACGGCTAAAAAAAATCCGGTCGGCCGCCATTTTAGCGTCTAAAAATCTGTCCGCTCGCCATTTTAACGGCTAAAAAATCTGTCCGGTCGCCATTTTAACGGCTAAAAAATCCGGCCAGTCGCCATTTTAACAGCTAAAAAATCCGGCCAGTCGCTATTTTAACAGCCGGTCGCCATTTTAACAGATAAAAATTCTGTCGGGTCGCCATTTTAACGACTAAAAAATCTGGTCGGTCGCCATTTTAACAGCTAAAAAATCTGTCCGGTCCCCATTTTAACAGCTAAAAAATCCGTTCGGTCGCCATTTTAACAGCCATTTTTTTCTTTTGTCTTTTTCTCTGAATGCATAGTTACTTGCGGGCAATCAACAAGTGCGCCAAGAACTTTAACCTTGATGATCTAAACAATCTTGTTTTCTGATACTATTCAACAGGTGTGTGAAGAAGAAAGATTCACTGGTTCTGTTGGTTTCTGCCTCTGAGGCTACAAACGAGTCCAGGTCTGCCTCTATCACAGGGAAGTAACAGTTTTATTTCTTAAACAGAATTTCATTTACTTTAATGAACATTTGGTACATAATGTGTTTCTCAGCATGTTTGAGTGAGGTGTGTGTGTGTCTTGTTTTCGGTTTCTGTGACGTACACTAGGCACACTAGAAGCTTCTGTGTTTGACAACGACCAACAAAGAACGTCTTGAAGAGCATTGCAGGAAGGAGATCATCAATCCCTAACTAAATTAAATCAGTGATATTTATTTACTGTTATTCTGTGTAATTTGTGTGTGTTTTCTGTGTTTTCTAGCTGATATTGGGAATCTTCTGGAGCAGCTGTTGAAGAGATCATCGGTTCTCTCTCGGGTCCAGATAAAGTTTCTACCAGCACGAGTTTGACTGACCGATATCTCAGCCATTATATTAGAAAAGCACTAGTGCACAAACCGGCTCAGACCACCCTCATGTATCCCATCATCCTTTTCAGCCCCTCATTTACTCTCCTTTTCACTGTCCTCAGTGAGACATGTTGTGTCTCATTATGAGAGCCTGTAATACAGGTCTGTTTATTTCCATATATCCTCATGCAAAATCCATCAGTAAACAAACACTCCTGCTGTTCAACACAAGCACTACACAACTTTTGTTTAATTCATCAGATCATTGCTGGCCCTGCCCTCTTCTTTTTATTCATTTCTTCTTTTTCCTCTTTCATTCCTGCCATCACAGAAAGCACCGTCGACTGTATACGACTGTAGTCATGTTGATGACGTATTGTTTTGACGTATCCCTATGAGAGATAGACTACAGTCTTTACAATGGTCCTAGATCACATGCCATTTTTACAGCTTTTAAAACTGTTTTATGGAGTTTTGTCTACTGACAGTTTTTTTTATTTTTATTTTATTTTATTGGAAATATTTTTAATCAGATAAACTTTTGGCATGTTGTACAGTACAATCCACCAAACACAATGTAGTTCAGTCGCTCACAGCCTCATTTTCATTCCTGTCATATTCATGTTGACTGTCCTGTTCTCTGGTTAGTAGTTTTAGTCATCCAGAAAAGTGTATTCCTGCTGAAAACAAAACAGCTAAAACCAGACAAATCTGAGCTGGTCTTCCAGCCTTATCACAGTTAGTTTAGCCGGCTGGTTTCAGAGGAGTTTTGGGCCCTTCTTTACAGTCAGGCCGATCTAAGATGGTCAGTCTGAGCAACCAGCTTAAACCAGCTAAGACCAGCCAACCATTCCAACCACATCAGCACAATAATCTGAGGCCTTTTTTCACAGACAGGGTTTAGATTAAGCCAGGATCAGACCTTAGTTCAATTAGGACATTTCAGAAGCTTTTATAAACATGCCTTAGAAAAACACATTACTGGTGTGCATCTTGAGAATAAACAATGGCACTGGCATGTTTTAAGATATACCAGTGCAAGTTGTGTTCAGTAAAAACAGCTCAAACATACATTTTAGTCTGGGACTAGGGTTAATTGTCTCTAAAACTGGGAAAAAGAGTAAAGATCTAATCTCATCGCAATTTGTGTACAAGCCTTATACTTTATTCTTAAAACCCTTCCAATAAGTTAGTAGTAACATGTTTTTGCGACATGATTTTTTCCAAGTACTAGAAGTGAGATGGCTCTCTCCTGAGGCTGGATAAATTTACTGCATTTAAATATGTGTTCATCCTGCAGATCTTTATGTCAGACTGTAAATCCAGAGATCAGCTGGTCATCAGAGTTGTGATCTGGGTCTCATATCAGAGTATCTTCAGACTAACATTCATTATTTACATTTGAAGTCTTTCCAGTTCTGAGGTAGTCTCATCTTTGTTCGATCTGTGAACTCTTGACTAGTTTACTTCCTGACTGTAGAAAAACACAGGGTTTCACTTTATTTTGATGGTCCCTAACACATTCTGTTGACTATAAGTAACGCTGCACTTACATGTCTACTAGCTCTCATGAGAGTGTTAGTAGAGTATTAGTAAACTGGTAGGATTAGAATAAGTCGACATGTAGCTGCAAAGTTCCCTTTCGTGGTCACTCCGAGTTACGTCGGATTGACGACGAATGGGGTTTCGCTTAGAACACCTATCGACTTCGAGTATACCAAAAAGAGCCAATGGCAAAGAAATGCCATGGGTCTGCGGAATTTGCATGACGTAACTCCGCCCCACCTCGTGGGTATAAAAGGAGGACGCCAGGCAACATGCAGTTATGTTTTCGCTTCGGAGCCAAGAGTATCTCTTCACTCCACAGCCATTTCTGACTTCGCTCTACGAGACGAGCCATTCTCTCCAGTGTTGGTGTGACGGCGATCTGCAGCGAGTTCACATTGCTTGCTGATCTGTGCAGTGATCTGCCAGTGAGTGTGTTTTCTCCCTGCTCACCTCAACATCGCAGAGTTTTTTTTCTCCTCTCACAAAAGAGCTCGCACGCGGCACGTCTTTTTTTTTTGCATTTCTGGTTGCGGCAGATTGGTATCGGACTCTGATGGGCACGTGCGCTGTCTAGTGTGTTTGGGCTTTGATCATGCTTGAACAGCGCTCGTGGGTGTTTCATGTTCTCTCTGTGGGAACATGATCATCGCGTCATTTAGGTCGAGACTCGGTGAACTCGCAAGAGTGAGAGTCCCCTCATCCACCCCCCGATCTTCGGCTGGTGGCCAGGGTGACCTGAGGGTGATGGTCTAGAACAAGGCGCCGACTCTGTGTCCGTGACCCCAGCCCCCCTCTTCAATGACGGTGCCCGCTAGCGATCAGGTGATTCCACGAGTCTACCTTCGGGTGGCCCGTGTGTTTATTTGAAAGCTACAGAGGATGCTGCTATGTCTGTAGCAGCATCACTAGGTGGGCTTTATTCTTCTGGAAGTGACGACTCGTCACAGCTGCCACCTCCTGGTGTGCTATGGCTGTGCCTGAGTCTGATCCGGAGATGACGGCCATGCTTTCCTGGGACGATTGGATTTTGGGTAAGGCCGCCGACCCGCGTCCACGGCAAACCCCAATATCTTTCTTTCACGGATGTGCATGATGAGATCTCGACGTCCTGAAAGACCCCCGTGTCTTCTCAGGACCGCTCGTTGGTCTCATCCGCCTTTCCCTCCCCTCAACGGGGCCGCTGCCCATGGGTACACTAGGGTCCCCGCGGTTGAACGCTCTGTTGCGATGCTACTGTGTCCTCAGAGTGCTTCCCGGCGCAATCCTAAGCACCCATCCGAAGCCTGTAGTTCTTTTCGTCTACACTAATCTGTGGCGAAATCCTATAGTGCCACAGGACAGGCAGCCGCCTCACTGCATCCCATGACCGTTCTGCTTGTCTACCTGACCCAGATGCTCATGGTTATGCATGAGGGCGGGACTGACTCGAGGCTCTTCAATGAGCTACCAAAAAGCTCTCGTGAGCTCTCCGAGCGATGAAGGTGGCCGTGCGCTCTCCGAGTCAGGTGATGTTTACCACTCTGGGGCTGACCGGTCTGATATGCAGGATGTCGGCGGACTCGTCTGCTCGACACCCCCATATCCCAGGTCGGCCTCTTCGGCGGTGCGGTTGAGTACTTCTGCCCAACAGTTCTCAACCGCCCGCGAGCAGATTGAGGTTATTCTGCCGATTGCCCCGCCGTCCGCTCAGATCCCTCAGTCTGCCAACCACCGAAGGCTCCCTCCCACGGGTTCCAACCCCGCCCGTTCACCCGGGCTGGCTTGGAAGACCATGGGGTGATGCCTCAGCCCTCTCCAGCCCCGCCCCCCGCTAAACGCCGGGTTAAGCAGCACTTTTGAGATGGGCTCAGAGATGGGACTCAGTTCTTTCCAGGAGTTGGTAGCAGGGCCACTCCTTTCCCCGGTGGAGGGCTGGGGAAGAATTCTTATTCAGAAAGAACTGACTCTCTCGTCTCTGAGCATACAGAGTTTCGGACGACACGGTGCGCCGCCTCCGAGCCGTGCACCCCTCGCCCCCCTCTGTCTCAGAGCCGGATGTCAGTGTGTGCCGTCCCTGGACCGTACCCCCTCTGTCGCCAGACCCCTGGCAGAGCAGGCCCCCGCGGAATGCTGGTCCTTCCCTGGCCTCCTCTGTCAGGGTGCGGTTATGACCGTGCCCCCACTCTGGGCCGCTATGCCGTCCACTTTTGGGCCGGTCATTCCGCTTCGCTGCACCACCGAGGGGACGTCAGACGTCAGCCTGAACTATCTCGGTGACTGACTGTCCTAGCTTACTCTCGAGACCAGGTTTGCGAACACAGGGACCTTGTGCTCCGGCACCTAGCTCGCCTGGGCCTTCGGGTCAACTGGGAGAAGAGCAAACTTTGCCCCGTGCAGAGGATCTCTTTTCTCGATATGGACATCGACTCGGTCGCCATGTCCGCGCAACTTATGAGCGAGCACGCACAGTCACTGCTGACTTGTCTGAGACAATTTCAGGGCAAGAGTGCGGTTCCACTGAAATATTTTCAGAGGCTCCTGGGGCATATGGCATCTGCAGCCGCGGTAACGCCGCTCGGATTGCTTCATATGAGACCGCTTCAGCTTTGGCTTCGCTACCGAGTCCCGAGGTGGGCATGGCAACAAGGCACGCTCCAAGTATCAGTTACTCCGACCTGCCGTCAGACCTTCACCCCGTGGTCGAACCTCAGTTTTCTCAGGGCAGGTGTCCCCCTGTAACGAGTTTCCCGGCATGTTGTTGTCTCAACAGATGCCTCCACCACGGGCTGGGGCGCCATGTGCAATGGACATGGTGCTGCGGGCTCCTGGACAGGACCCCAGCGCCTATGGCATGTCAATTGCCTCGAGTTGCTGGCAGTACGCCTTGCCCTGCACCGCTTTCGGGCGTTGCTCAAGGGTCAACACGTACTAGTCCGATCAGACAATACCGCCACTGTAGCGTACATCAACCAATCAAGGTGGTCTACGCTCCCACCGTATGTCACAAATCGCTTGCCACCTCCTCTTATGGAGTCAGAAGCATCTGAGGTCGCTTCGAGCCATTTACATTCCCGGAGCCCTGAGCTGTGCAGCCGACGAGCTCTCCCGGCTTCAGCCCCTCCCTGGAGAATGGCAACTCCATCCCCAGTCGGTTCAGCTGATTTTGGACCAGTTCGGGGACCCACAGATAGATCTGTTTGCCTCCCACGACTCGACCCATTGCGACCAGTATTATTCCCTGACCGAGGGCACGCTCGGCACGGACGCTCTGGTGCACAGCTGGCCGCGGGGCCGCAAATATGCGTTTCCCCCAGTGAGCCTTCTTGCGCAGGTCATGCGCAATGTCAAGGAGGACGAGGAGCAGGTCCTTCTGGTTGCACCGTTCTGGCCCACCCGGACTTGGTTCTCCGAACTGGTGCTCCTCGCGACAGCACCTCCTTGGCCAATTCCTCTGAGGAAGGACCTCCTTTCTCAGGGACGGGGCACTCTGTGGCACCCTTGTCCCGATCTTTGGAACCTCCACGTGTGGCTCCTGGACGGGACGAGGCAGGTTTGAGTACCCTACCACCAGCGGTGGTGGCTACCATCACTTCAGCTAGAGCGTCGTCCACGAGACACGCCTATGCATTGAAGTAGAACCTCTTCGTCAACTGGTGCTCTTCTCGCCGAGAAGATCCCCGGAGGTGTTCGGTCGGTGTCGTGCTGTCCTTCCTTCAAGATGGGTTGGAGTGAAGGCTGTCTCCCTCCACCCTCAAGTTTATGTTGCCGCTTTTGCCACACACCATGACTTGGTGGAAGGTAAATCCTTAGGAAAGCACGACCTGGCCGTCAGGTTCTTGAGGGGAGCGAGGGGACTGAATCCTCCTCGCTCTCCTCTCGTTCCCTCTTGGGACCTCGCAGTGGTTCTAACTGCCCTGCAGAGTGCTCCCTTTGAGCCTCTGCAATCAGTGGAGCTTAAGTTCCTGTCAATGAAGACAGCGCTCCTGGTTGCATTGGCCTCTGTCAAGAGGGTAGGGGACCTGCAAGCATTCTCCGTTGACGAAGTGTGCCTGGAATTTGGGCCGGCTTACTCTCACGTGATCCTAAGACCGCGGCCGGGATATGTGCCCAAGGTTCCTACCACTCCCTTCCGGGACCAGGTGGTGAACCTGCAAGTGCTGCCCTTGGAGGAGGCAGACCCAGCCTTGGCACTGCTCTGTCCAGTACGCGCTCTCCGCGCCTATGTAGACAGGACGCAGTGTTTCAGGACCTCAGACCAGCTCTTTGTCTGTTATGGTGGGAAGCTGAAGAGAAAGGCTCTCTCCAAGCAGAGGTTGTCTCACTGGATGGTGGACACCATTGCTTTGGCATACCAGCAGCAAGGTCGACCGTGCCCCCTTGGTGTGACTGCCCACTCCACCCGGAGTGTGGCATCCTCTTGGGCTCTAGCGCATGGCGCCTCGCTAACAGACATCTGGAGCCAGTGTCCTCTCATGTACTCGCTTCAACTAGCTAGTACTGGACCCGCTCAGGTGTATTTGCATGCTCGCCATTCCACTCTACGGACTGGATACGTGCGATATTCTCCTCAGGTGAGCTTCTCCGCAAGCTCTGAGTTCCTCCAGCACCCCTGATGCTAGCGCCAGTGTCTATTGCCTGTGCGTCGGCTAGGTGCCTCCCGTGTGCATGGTCCCTCCCCGGAGCTACCCCCACACGTGTATTTCCACTGTAAGCCTCTCTGAGCATGTGTCTTTCCCTTTGCAAGCCACCTTGCCACCCCTGGGGTTGAAATTTTCCACCTGCGGCTGGACACCCCAGTATTCTCCATATGCTTCCTTCGGGTCATATGTGTATTTCTAAATGCCCCCCCCCCCTCTCTGGGTTGGTGTTAATTGCATATTTCCTCTAAACTATGGGATATGCTTCCCAGTGTACCTTGGTATTCCTGTGTTAAATAGGAGTCCTTCGTCTGTGCGAGTCTCACAAGATTTACGCAGGGCACTAGAAGATAGCTGTGAAGATGGCGTGATTAGATTGATAACCCCATTCGTCATCAATCCGACGTAACTCGGAGTGACCACGAAAGGGAATGTATCGGTTACGTATGTAACCCTCGTTCCCTGAGTAGGGAACGGAGACGTTACTTATTCCTGCCACTTCCGCTGTACCGCGGGGATCACCTGAGCTCAGTCTTGGCTCCTCAGCGAAGAAACATAACTCCATGTTGCCGGTGTCCTCCTTTTATACCCACGAGGTGGGGCGGAGTTACGTCATGCAAATTCCGCAGACCCATGGCATTTCTTTGCCATTGGCTTGTTTTTGTATTCTCGAAGTCGATAGGTGTTCTAAGCGAAACCCCATTCGTCGTCAATCCGACGTAACGTCTCCGTTCCCTACTCAGGGAACGAGGGTTACATACGTAACCGAGACGTTACTTATAGTCAGTATAATGTCTGTTGAGGAGCATCACAATAAAGAGTTAGCAGATATTAAGTTTCACAAGCACCAGGTTTTGTGTGTGTGTGTGTTTTTTTTAAGTTACTGTATTTGTAACTTAACAACCATGTTTGACCTCAGGCAGCGATGAGTCCATTTCATTAAAACATTTACAGGAAATATGTTTCACATTAATCTGTCTAATGGAATATAAAGTGCTTGGTGAAGCATATTGTTTACAAAAAAAATGTTTGGTTAATGAAAAACATTCTGCATCTTTGATAAAAAAACAAAAAAAACATAAATAATAAAGTGAAACATGTTTCCTGTAAATTTTCTCTCTTCAATGAAAATGAAAATGATTTTGTTGTTGGACCGGAATTTTCCTTCTCGAATTTTCTGGCCACTGACGTCACAGATTCAAGCACGTTTAGACGGAAATTATTTATTGAGTGCCTCGTGTGCCTTGTGAGCCATTTTGCGTGGACCTCGAGAAGAAGGAAATCAAGTCGTCACTTGATTTCAATCAAGTCGAGCCGAGGTTGAAAATAGGCAACATCATGTATTTCCTCATAAAAAAAAGGAAAATAAATTGTTTTCTTCTTTTAAGGGTTTTTAGGCTTTTTTTGTTTAATAATCTTTATATTTATAAGAGAGAGCATGCCATGAGATCGCCACAGGGCTCTTAAAGTCACGTGACACAAACTGACTTTCCCAGTTTAAACTTCCAGTTTAATACTTCCATTTTAAGGATAAAGATAAAGATGGCATATTGTGTTTTGCTTTACTGCTATTATTGTTGTTTTAATATGTTCTGTGTTTTTATTTATTTAAAAGATTTAAATGAATTGTGAATAGAAGGCAGTGTATTGAACCAACGAGTGTTCACAAGCACAGAAGTGTTTTTTTTTTTTTTTTTCATTTTAATCTCGGCCCTAATAGGATGTAAAGTGTTTTCTAAAGTCTATTGTTTCCAAAAACAACATTTGCCAGTTCGTTGATGGAAAAACATTCATCATTGATAAAAAAGAGCATAGAGAAGTATGATGTTTAAAAGTGTTTCCTGTAAATGTTCTCTCTTCAATGAAAAGGAATCTTTGAGTTGGAATGGAATTTTCCATCTTGTGGCGTCAAATCTTGTCAGATCACATGTTCAGCATGCATAATTGGTTTAGGTATATTTGACTTGGTTGAATTGTTCTCAACTGGGTTTAGCTGGAAACTTCTGATTTCAGCTGCGTACCAAATTGGTTCAGGTGTGTCTGAGTCCCACAGATTGCTCTTCCTCATCCTCAGAGCAGCGTCAAGATACTCTCTTCCAAGGCCCGGACATCCAGAGATTGTTTCATCCAATTATCATATAATTTGACAAATAAAAAATAAAAAAAATACTTTTTTGTGTTTTTATTTATTCAAATGACTGAATGTGACAGTTTTCTGGTGCGGTCCAGTAGACAGCGGTCGTCTGTATGTCTATATGGAAACTGGCATCAGAAACTACAGCCGTTTGGGCAAACTTCAGTATCACTTAAGTTCAACAGAAGAGAGAAGATCCTTCAGTTTGCTTCGTCGTCTTTCATCTATCATCTTCAAGAGCGAGGATTATGAGGAATGTGATGGGACTGTTCTTGGGCCGTTGAGATTGAGCTTTTGGCTCCACTTTGGGTTGGAAAACTCCTTCTAATGCCGGTAGATTCAGTCCTGCTGCTGTAACTCAGAACACGTTTGGACCACAGTCAGCGTCTAATGTGGTTTGCCTCGTGCTGATCGATGTCATTGTTATGAACGGAAAAAGGAAGAACTGCATTTCACTGTAAATATTTCTTTCCCTCACAATGGCTCTTAAGCATATCCTCCTGAGAAAACTTTTTTTTTTATTTAGTTTTTTTTTTCATGTCATCACATTGTTTAGAGTATAAGAAACAAATGGCAAAAAACATTTTTGAAAAATTATATTTTATTAATATGTCATGCTATATCCTCTGTAGTGGACACCAGGACTCAGTTGTTAAAACAATGAAATAACATAAAATTATATGTGTAGGCTAAAACAATGGGATTTTTTTTTCAATCACCAATACATTTTGGGGTTTCAGGATTTTTTTAAACCAAAATTTGTATAAAGATGATTCTCAACTATGTTCTGAAAGATATAACGGAATTAATTGATACACCATTTTACTTTATGCAATATGTGGGTAAAATGGGCATAAATTAATATTCCCATTCAATGCAATGTATCTATACACTGTATCTAATTTGCACATTAATGTGTTCTTGGAGCAACAATTTTAAGAACATTCAAAGTCTTCTTTCATAGTCTGCGTTTATCATCTTCAAGAGCGATCACTATGAGGAGCGTGATGGGATTGTTTTACAGCTGGATTTCCAGAAGGTTCTATTGCGTGAAATCTCTTGAGATTGAGATGTTGAATCCACTTTGGATGGAAAAATCTCCTTAATTTCTTTTGTGATTAATCCCGTGTCAAGTCTTGAGTGTTTATGGAAAGCTTTGTAGAAGTTAAAAAGGAATACATTTAGGTAAGATTATTTGAGAACAGATATGAAGAAGGTAAGATGTTTTATCCAAAGTAAGTATTACAAGGACAATCCCAGCAATGTGTGGTTAAAGAGAGAGTTTATCCAAAACATTTTCTTACCCACGTCATGTCGTTCCACACTGGAACATAGGAAGGACTTTGTTCCAATCCAATTTGAGGTTTTTCTGTAGAACACATAAGTCACCATTCACTTTCTTAGCATCATTTTCCACACAATGAAGGTAAATGGTGACTGAGGCTGTCATTCATATAAAAAACCTCTTTTGTGTTGCACAGAAAAGTTGAAGGGATTTGGAATGACATGACGGCAAGTAAATGACAGAATTTACATTTTTGTCTTGATCAAAAGAGTGTATATTTTTAAATCTTTCAGGCAGATTGAACCAACAAAAGTAAGCCAAGAACTTTAAGAAAACTAAACAGCCGAGAGAAATATATGTCTACTACCTCAGATTTAACGTTTGATCTGTACATCAGCGAATAACGTTAATATAATCTTGTTCACGGTAGAGAATGCTACATGTACAAGAGTAACCGCGAAGACTTAAATGTAAACACAGCTCGTGTGTCTTTATCAGCTTTTTCATATCTATATACTGACCCTGATAATCATCACAAATGCGTTTTTTTTTTATTTTTATGAATGAATCTTTCTACCGTTGCTTTATAGTTTTCTTCGTCAACAGCCGCTTGTACCTCTTGCTGGTGAGGTCGACTAACAGCTATGGAGATTATCAATCGGCAATCTACTGATATTCCTGCCAATCCCAGATGTCAAATGTTGAATTTTCTGTCGAATTTGAACCACTGGATTTGTGGACGCGAATTTGTAAAGCGAAACAAAATTGACCGAAAATTGCCTGTCAAATATTATAGGTTGTTTTTTAAAGTGAAATCTGAATATTGATTATTGCATTTTCAATTATGAAAACATGTGTGAAAAGTTTTGAATTTAAATATTAACTGCTTAAATACAACCATATTGAATTTCAGTCCATAAAAATGCAAACCCTAAAAATATAATACATTAAAATGCAACAGGGTTAATGCAATTGTCACGGTGTGGTGAAAGAGACTCTAGACGGGCGGTCTCGGAGGGACGAGACTCTGGACGGGCGGTCTCGGAGGGACGAGACTTTGGACAGGCGGTCTCGGAGGGACGAGACTCTGGACGGGTGGTCTCGGAGGGATGAGACTCTGGACGGGCGGTCTCGGAGGGATGAGACTCTGGACGGGTGGTCTCGGAGGGACGAGACTCTGGACGGGTGGTCTCGGAGGGACGAGACTCTGGACGGGCGGTCTCGGAGGGACGAGACTCTGGACGGGCGGTCTCGGAGGGACGA
This sequence comes from Meda fulgida, assembly GCA_030578275.1. NCBI lineage: Eukaryota > Metazoa > Chordata > Actinopteri > Cypriniformes > Leuciscidae > Meda > Meda fulgida. The sequence continues at coordinate 32,558,940 of CM060623.1, forward strand.
GACTCTGGACGGGTGGTCTCGGAGGGACGAGACTCTGGACGGGCGGTCTGGGAGGGACGAGACTCTGGACGGGCGGTCTGGGAGGGACGAGACTCTGGATGGGCGGTCTCGGAGGGACGAGACTCTGGACGGGCGGTCTGGGAGGGACGAGACTCTGGACGGGCGGTCTCGGAGGGACGAAACTCTGGACGGGCGGTCTGGGAGGGACGAGACTCTGGACGGGCGGTCTCGGCGGGACGAGGCTCTGGACGGGCGGTCTGGGAGGGACGAGGCTCTGGACGGGCGGTCTCGGAGGGACGAGACTCTGGACGGGCGGTCTCGGAGGGACGAGACTCTGGACGGGCGGTCTGGGAGGGACGAGGCTCTGGACGGGCGGTCTGGGAGGGACGAGACTCTGGACGGGCGGTCTCGGAGGGACGAGACTCTGGACGGGCGGTCTCGGCGGAACGAGACTCTGGACGGGCGGTCTGAGAGGGACGAGACTCTGGACGGGCGGTCTCGGAGGGACGAGACTCTGGACGGGCGGTCTCGGAGGGACGAGACTCTGGACGGGCGGTCTGGGAGGGACGAGACTCTGGACGGGCGGTCTCGGAGGGACGAGACTCTGGACGGGCGGTCTGGGAGGGACGAGACTTTGGACGGGCGGTCTCGGAGGGACGAGACTCTGGACGGGCGGTCTGGGAGGGACGAGACTTTGGACGGGCGGTCTCGGAGGGACGAGACTCTGGACGGGCGGTCTCGGAGGGACGAGACTCTGGACGGGCGGTCTCGGCGGAACGAGACTCTGGACGGGCGGTCTGGGAGGGACGAGACTCTGGACGGGCGGTCTGGGAGGCACGAGACTCTGGACGGGCGGTCTCGGCGGGACCTCTCCTTCCAGTTCAGTTCGGTGGTGTCAGGGAGGTCAAAGGGGTTGTTGAACGTGGCACCAATCAGGAACAAGGTCCTCATGCTCTCATCATCGAGTGCGCTGGTGATGGCAAGGTAGAAAAGGTCCTTGTTAATGGACAAAAAGTTTAGGCTCTCCTGAGCCATGCTGACAATTCTTGCCCTATTGTCCATTTTGGGCGGTCTGTTTTTCTGTCACAGCGTGGTGCAGGCAGAAGGAGATGAGGAGTCCAAAGTTTTAATGCAAACGAAACGTTTACTAACAATATTGTACAGATAGTAATGTTACGTCTGACACCGACGCTCCGAAGATTGCTTCAAACTCGAACGGTCCTTGCAATGAACCACTGCTTCGGAGCTTGTGTCATTACGTCACCAGTCACGTGAAAATGCCGTCTGAAGCAAACACGCTGGTTCACTCCTGTAGTGAACCACCTGACTGCTCTGACAGCCCAATCCAGTGTCGACAGGTTTGAAACCTGGTGGCTGTATTTCTTATAAAAGTGAAGCCAAACCATGGCAACACCGAGAAAATAATATTTCTGCATAAAAACCATACCATTTAATGAACACTTTGTCTAAGCCTTTTGCATGATGTACCCAAAGCACACCCTCTGCCAAATGTTTTTTTATTATTAATTAGAGAACATATGAACATTGTTACATAAAAACGTGTATCAAAGACAGAAACTTCAAAAACCCTCTGCTACATTATTCAAGTACAACCAGTTACACAAGCACATCCTTTTCAACATACAAAAATATCAGTCCCACCAGTTAACAAGTTATAGAGTTCTGTTTCCCACAGCTAAACAAGATAAAGCTTTCACACATGATACTGCCCTGCTAAAAAACTATAGAAACCATTATAGAAATTCTATTGGATTTAATGATTTTCATGGGAATTTTAATGGTTGTAATGTGAATTATAGTGGTCTCTGTGGGTCTCTACTGATATGTGTTGGGTACTATTGGTGGGACATTAAATTCTAATGGAATATGTCCCAAACACACTACAAAAAAGAATTCTGTAGTGGTTTAAATGGTAAAAGCCAATGGTTCCAATTGGTATTTTAATATAAACCATTAGAATTTCTGTGATGGTTTTCCACTTTTTTTAAGCTGGTCTGATGCTCTGTCCTTGTCTAAAGAAATAATTACACACACACATCATGCTTAATGTTTTATTATCAAGGTGAACACATGAAATTGATAAGTATCTGTAAAATTCACCTACATAAATGAGATTCAGAGCACTAACACTGTTTCAGCTTTGATCGCCTCGGTAAACGTAATAAACGGGGCGTTAACATATAAGCCTATACTTGCATTTTATGGTTGTCAGCTTTGTTGCATTACATTTACTTCACCAGGAGATGGTGCTGCAATTTCTATCTGAATGAAGCTTCGAGTAATGAACCATTTTCGACACAATTGTATCAGACAGCAATAATGCTTCAAAACGCTTCATTTGGCCATCACTATGTACAGACAGGCAGAAGGTTCACACACTTAGTACAACGGAGAACAGACAAAGAAGGGGAACTAAATACAAAACACAAATACAAACACAAATGAACATTGATTGACAGAACAGAGGTGAAACAGATGATGATGATGATGAACTAAACACAGGTGATACAGATGAACTGATAATGAGGACACGTGACATGAAGATAGGCAGACAAGTCCAATGAAACCAAACTAAACGGAACACAACTGTGACAGCAATGCATATTTTTTCAAAAACATTTGTCATTATTTTACTTACATATGGTTTTTAGATGACCTAGGATGAAATAAGATGAATCGATTAGATAAACAATAAAGTAAGCATTCCAGATTAATAATTAATTAATCATGAACCAACTATAGTTTCATGTTTTAAATACAGGCCAATAACAGATCCTGCCTTTTTCCCCCTGACATGTTCTTACTTTTGTTAAATCACATTCATATTAAATTAATCATATAAATTCATATCATATAAGATCAATAATTAACAAAGACAAATGGGCAACATTGTGTTGGCTATTTCATTAGGAAAAGATGATGTTTTTGGCATACTTTACAATAAGGTTTCATTAGTTAACTATTAGTTAACATGAACTAACAATGAAAAATACTTCTAAAGCATTTATTAATCTAAGTTCATTTTAATATTTACTATTATTCAAGAATCAAACAATGATCTGATAATATATGGAACTGAGCGACAATGAACTAACAATGAAGTTGTATTTTTTATTAAACATTAAAAAATGTTAAAATACTGTAATTAATGTATTACTCATTGTAGAGTATTATGGGTTTTTTATGTTATATTTTTGAAAATAAAAAGAATCTTCTAGAATCTTTCCAAATTCTGACGTCACTGATGACTGTTTTATTCTGGCCAATAAAAATCTGACACGTGTAGACGGATGTAATATATATTGAGTGGCTTGTGTGGCTTGTGCGCCATTTTGCGTGAACCTTAAGAAGGAGAAGGAAGCCTCTCTCATTCTCTTCGACAAATCTGCCTTATCTAAACCCACTGGAGTCATGGCACCTGTGCGCACCTCACCGGAATCAGCCACAACAGCAAACCAGCTGGTTAATACTGGTAAACCTTCATCATTTTACAAGTACATTGAAGTTATAGCAAAGATCTGTTTAGTTGTCTCCAACATTTATCAATTGTACTCAAATGGGTTCAACCCCATACTTCTTGGGTCAGTGCTGTACCAAACTGCTTCAGTTCTAATATGCTTTGCTCGGCTGCTGAATCGATCCGACGAACAAAGGTGGCCGTTTGTGCTGCTACCTGAGCAACCCGTTTCCTCTGATAGTCAGGTAATGGCCCCCGAGGCTGTTGTCATTGAAACTGGCAATGTGGTCTTCATTGAGCCTGTCAAGTCTGTTGTGATTGAAACTGGCAATGTGGTCTTCATCGAGCCTGTCTAGTCTGTTGTGATTGAAACTGGCAATGTGGTCTTCATCGAGCCTGTCAAGTCTGTTGTCATTGAAACTGGCAATGTGGTCTTCATCGAGCCTGTCAAGTCTGTTGTCATTGACACTGGCAATGTGGTCTTCATTGAGCCTGTCAAGTCTGTTGTGATTGAAACTGGCAATGTGGTCTTCATCGAGCCTGTCTAGTCTGTTGTGATTGAAACTGGCAATGTGGTCTTCATCGAGCCTGTCAAGTCTGTTGTCATTGAAACTGGCAATGTGGTCTTCATCAAGCCTGTCTAGTCTGTTGTCATTGATAATGTCGAGGTTGTTGTAAATAAATAAATAAATAAATAAATAAATAAATAAGACACTTGTTTAGTGTTTTTATTTACTCTAATGACTGTTAAGTATGAATATTTATGGAAAACTTTGCAAAAGTTAAAACGGAATTAATTCAGGTAGGTTTTTGGAGAACAGATGATATGATGATAAGTAGAATAAGAAGGCAAGATGATTTTATCCAAAGCAATTTGCAACTTTCAGTGGAACAATATAACTCATTCAGCAAACCCATCCATCACTCGTTATCACAGGGAAGTAACCATGTTTCATTTCAACAACAATCGAGCCTGTCCTGTTTTCAGGTTGTGTCCTTGTTAGATGAACCAGAATATCTCTGAGGACAAATTGCAATCGACAAGACATTTTAGGACTCTAAAAAAGCGAAATAAGTCACGAGTCAATATAACCTATAAACCTGTTTTCTGCTTGCGTCAATTGTCACTGTCACGTAAAGCCATGTGAAGAAAGTCACAGACAGTAAGCTGAAAACCACATAGACAGGAAGTCGCAGATGTGAAGTGTAGAAAGGGGAGCCTGTCGTCATCGAGTCTGTCCTGTTTTCAGCAGATTTCAATGTGAAATGTTTTTTTTCAAGTCAAGTCAAATATATTTATATAGCGCTTTTCACAGTACAGATTGTATCAAAGCTGCTTCACAGTATTAATCACAACAACTTAACAATGTTTGTTTATTACTGTAAAAAAGACATCCAAGTTTGGTAGAGCTGATCACTGGTATGATTGGTTAATTAATTTGAATATCCCCAACTGAGCAAGCCAAAGGCAACAATGGCAAGGAACCGAAAAACTCCATCAAGTGATCTAATGGTGTCCTAAAACTCCATCAGATGACCCAATGGAGAAAAAAAAAACCTTGGGAGAACCCAGGCTCAGTCGGGGGCCAGTTCTCCTCTGGCGTTTATGGACTAAAGGCTGAATTTACAGTAACTGTAAGATAAAAAATGTATATGAATGCCTGGCTAAATAGATGCGTCTTCAGTCTAGTTTTAAACTGGGAGAGCGAGTCTGAGCAACGAACAATATCAGGAAGGCTATTCCAGAGCTTCGGAGCTAAATGTGAAAATGCTCTGCCTCCTTTGGTGGATCTGGATATCCTAGGAATGACCAGAAGCCTCGAATTTAGTGATCTTAAAGAGCGTGATGGATTGTAAGGCGATAGAAGATCCGTTAAATAGACTGGAGCTAAACCATTTAGAGCTTTATAAGTCAAAAGCAATACCTTGTATTTAATACGGAACTTTATAGGAAACCAATGAAGTGATGATAAAATCGGTGTTATATGATCATATTTTCTTGATCTAGTAAGAACTCTAGCGGCTGCATTTTGGACTAACTGTAGCTTGTTTATTGAGGATGCAGGACAACCAGCTAATAAAGCATTACAGTAATCTCGATGTCATGAATGCATGAACTAACTTTTCTGCATCAGAGACTGATAGCATATTACATAGCTTAGCAATGTTTCTAAGGTGGAAAAAGGCAGTTTGTGTAACATATGAAATATGCTTTTCAAAAGAAAGGTTGCAGTCTAATGTAACACCCAGGTCTTTTACTGTAGCGGATAAAGTAACAGGGCATCCTACTATGTTAAAGTCGTGCTGTGAAAGGTTTTGTGGACGGTTTTTAGAACCGATAAGTATTACCTCCGTCTTGTCTGGATTTAATAAAAGAAAATTACGCGTCATCCAATCTTTTATATCTTTAACACAATCTGTCAATTTGGATAATTTAGCATATTCATCTGGCCGTGATGAAATATATATTTGAGTGTCATCAGCATAACAATGGAAACTAATTCCATGTTTCCTTAGAATATTACCAAGTGGCAGCATATATATTGAGAATAATAAAGGGCCTAACACAGATGCCTGCGGCACTCCATAGTTTGCAGAAGTTATAATCGATTTTTCTCCATTTAAGTAGACGAAATGGTAGCGGTCAGATAAGTATGACCTGAACCAACTTAATGCTTGTCCTTGAACACCAGTGTAGTTTTGTAGTCGATCTAAGAGTATTGTGTGATCTATAGTGTCGAACGCAGCACTAAGATCAAGTAAAACTAGTACTGAGATACAGCCTTGGTCCGAAGCTAAAAGTAAATCATTTGTGATTCTAGCAAGCGCAGTTTCAGTGCTATGATGTAGCCTGAATCCAGACTGAAACTTTTCATAGATGTCGTTTTCTTGCAAGAAAGAGCCGAGTTGAGCGGACACAACTTTTTCTAATATTTTTGACATAAATGGAAGATTCGAAATGGGTCTGTAATTTGCTAGGTTATTTGGATCTAATTGTGGTTTCTTAATAAGAGGTTTTATAACTGCCGGCTTGAACGTTTTTGGAACATGACCTAAAGATAAAGATGAGTTAATAATATTGAGAAGAGGCTCTTCCTCTATAGGTAACACTTCTTTCAGTAGTTCAGTTGGTATAGGATCTAATAAACATGTTGTTGTTTTAGATGAAGTGATAAGTTTATTTAACTCTTTTTGTTCTATGGTTGTAAAGCATTGTAATTGTTCTTGCATGGTGATAATTGCGGCCGAATTATAAGGCGCGAGCAAAGATCGAACGTTTACGATTTTGATTCTGATGCTTTCAATTTTCTCGGTGAAGAAGTTCATGAAATCATTACTACTAAACTCTAACGAGGTATTTTGTTCAGACGACGTCTGTTTATTTGTTAGTCTAGCCACGGTATTAAATAAAAAACATGGATTATTTTGGTTGTTTTCTATTAATTTGCTGAGGTGCTCAGCCCTGGCCGTTTTAAGTGCCTTTTTATAAAGTGACATACTGTCTTTCCTAGCGATTCTAAAGACCTCTAAATTAGTTTTTTTTCCATTTACGCTCTAAATTAAGGGTTTCTCTCTTTAAAACATACGTAGTATTATTGTACCATGGTGCTATACTTTTTTCTCTGACCTTTTTTAATCTAATGAGTGCAACAATATCCAATGTTCTAGAGAGAATGGTGCTCATAGTGCTAGTTAGTTCGTCTAGTTCATCTGTTTGTTTGGGTTCAGGCAGCAGCTGAGACAGATCAGATAAGCTATTTGAGAAATGATCTATGGTGGATGGACGAATTGTTCTACCTGGTCGATAACGTGGCGCAGCATGACATATTACAGCAGTGAGTAATATGCAAGTTACCAAGTAGTGGTCAGTGACATCATCACTTTGTGGAATGATATCTATATCGGTTGGATCGGTTCCATATGATATAATTAAATCGAGTGTATGATTAAGACGATGAGTTGGTCCGGTGACGTTTTGCTTGACCCCGAAGGAGTTTAACAAATCTGTAAACGCAGCCCCTAACGCATCATTTAAATTATCTACTTGTATGTTAAAATCTCCAACAATTAATGCTTTATCGACGTTGACCAAAAGATCTGATAGAAAGTCAGCAAACTCTTTTAGGAAATCAGCATAGGGCCCTGGAGGTCTATATACGGTAGCCAATGCTAGAGATAATAGGGATTTTTTTCTTACATCTAAGAGCGTAACATTTAGCACAAGCACTTCAAACGAATTAAACCTATGACGAGTTTTCTGAGTAACCTTAAGGATATCCCTGTAGATTGTTGCAACACCGCCGCCACGACCGATCAGACGGGGCTCATGCTTAGAACAGTATCCTGGCGGAGTAGACTCATTTAGACCGAAAAAATCATTTGGTTTAAGCCAGGTTTTAGTAAGGCACAGAACATCGAAATTATTATCTGTGACCATTTCATTTACAATAACCGCCTTAGGTGTGAGCGATCTAATATTTAGAAAACCTAGCTTTAGAAATTGTTTTTGTTCCCTTATAGCGAGATTTTTTGTTTTAATAACAATTCGATTTTTTCTAGATCCCGCAGTAGATTTATTAGCCTATTTGATCTTAGTAAACGAGGAATAGACACAGTTTCTATGCCATGTTCTACACTAGTATTAATATCAATTAAATTGGTGCAGTAGAGACTGTGATTTGGATTTTTGGTTACTAGTCAAATGGTATTTAACATCTTGGATATGTTATCCGACAGAGGATCTGCACCGATTCTACTTGGGTGTAAGCCATCAGCGCGGAAGAGCCTTGGTCGCTCCCAAAACAGATTCCAATTATTTACAAAAATCAGTTTCTGCTCATTGCACCATGACAATCATTCATTTAGCGCGAATAATCTACTGAACTTTTCATGCCCTCGTCGGTACGTAGGAAGCGTCCAGACACAATAATCGATGTTTCAGGCGATGTGCTGCGTACCGTATCGATAAGGCTCCTGAAGTCTTTCTTCAGAACCTCCGTCTGTCGCAGCCTAATGTCGTTAGCTCCCGTGTGCAGCACAACAGCTCCGACGCGCTAGTCACCGTTCAAGATCTCAGTTACCCGTGCAGTGATATCGAGAACACGTGCACCAGGAAAGCAGTGACTGTGCACCTTACTTTTACCTAACGTAGCGTGGACGTGTCGGACGGTGGAATCGCCGATGATCACAGCATCGAGTTCCGTTCCGTTTCGCGAAGAGGGGAGAAGCGGTTCTGTGTGGAGATCTCGAAAACCAGGAGGGGCGAAAAGATTCTTGTCCTGGCTCGCGGCTTCCGCGGAACCACCCAGGCTTCGTGGTGGTGTGTTGGAGCCGGAGTGAATGAAATCATGGCTGATCGTGACCTGGATGCTCGGGACCAATGCTGAGAAAAGCACGGAGTAGCCAAGGAGGTCAGCGTCAGCGGGTTACTAACGTTAATCACTGATCCATGTTTATCAGCGCGTGATGTTTCAAGAGCTAAACGCTCTCTCAGCTCAGCTTGTCTCTCTAGAAGGTCATGGATCTGCTTTTCTACAGCTTCTAATTCAGACTGCACCTCGAGCAATTCCGATTTGTTCTCATCTGCACCAAAAGGTAGATAACACACCTGATATATTCGCCATTTTAACAGATGGACAGTAAGTTAGCAATGATGCAACCAGTGATGCTATTAATATTTATACTAATTTATGACTCAAGTCTTGGGTAAGAAACGTCTTTTTAGTGGTATGGGTGTAATGTAGACGCACGATAGACGGGAAAACAAACAAACTCACAGCAGGCAACGAGGCTGACAAAAGCAGTCGATCGCAGGGCGAGCAGCAGTGAAGCGGTATCTCGCTCTACCACCAACAACCAATGTTGAAACCGTATTTGCTGTTCCAGCCGTATAATGGCTTGAGACGCGTCTGGCCAACAGTCCGAGTTGTAATTATGAGTTAAATGATGGTTCAGAACAGAATAAAGAGAGAAATACGGAAAAACAGAAGGAAATACGAAGCTAATACGAGGCTTAGACAGCCACGACGCAAACAAACTCACAGCTCACAGCAGGCAGCATGTTTTCCAACAAAAACATCCCCTTTCCAGCCCAGTCACTCTAACCAATGTTTAATCTCAGTAAACAGAAAATCCAGCCTGTTTTAACACAAGTACTTCATACAAAACACAAGTTTAATCTTGCTAGTGTTCTTATGTTTTAGGCTTTACAAACATTCCATGGAAAAATACTGTAATGAGTACAGTTTGTTTTTGTTGCCGTTTGTGGAGTTTAGGGTGTCTACAGAGACCGCATTTTTACAGTGTGTTCAGGGGACAGGCAGCTAGCGGATCATGAGGAGATGTTTGCTGTATGTGACAAAAAATGTTTCGGCCTAAAAAACGTATGATATTGCTTAGAGCACCTTTAAGGTGTCTAACTGTATATCGTCTGTGGAAGGCGTAGGACCATAAAATGTTCGTTCAATCATTGCATTCGGTCCGAATGAAATAAACGTATATTTTTCCTGTCAGTTAACGTGTGTTTGCATACCACTGCGCAGCCTGTTCGAGAATGGCAGGCAAACAGCAACAACCTAACTTTCCTTCTGAACTGACAACAATTGGCACTGGCAAAAAGGATCTACGAAAAGAAAGACATCTTCATCAGAGACAAGCCAGACTCTTATCGTAGAAACACTGAAAATAATGTGTAAAGTATTATTACACACTTGACACGTTTTGATAGCAACACAACTGAAAACTTGCTGCCTCTAATTACGTTTTTTAAAAAGTTGTTTACTTTGGTTATTATAGTACTGTTACTAACTGTACTGTAAAATTTTCTCACCAGTGATTGACACATGATGTAATCCAATAACTTTGTCTTTGGTCGTCTCGCTTCTGGTCTGTGCATGTTCATGTGTTTTGGAGGAGGCGTGTCTTTGGACGGCGATTTGCAGTGAGGGTGGGATCGTATACTTTCAATGCTAGCAGGCTAAAGTTAGCATTTCCCAGATTAGCTTTAATTTGCACCTTTGAAGGGTTAGTTCACCCAAAAATGAAAGTTCTGTCAGTAACTACTCAACCTCATGTCGTTCCAAACCCGTAAGACCTTCGTTCATCTTTGTAACACAAATTTAGATTTTTTTGATGAAATCTGAGAGGTTTCTGAACCATCCATATGCAGCAATGTCGGAGAGATCTGTTGGAGAGATCATCGGTTCTCTCTCGGGTCCAAATAAAGTTTCTACCAGCACGAGTTTGACTGACCGATATCTCAGCCATTATATTAGAAAAGCACTAGTGCACAAACCGGCTCAGACCACCCTCATGTATCCCATCATCCTTTTCAGTCCCTCATTTACTCTCCTTTTCACTGTCCTCAGTGAGATTCAGTCCACTATATCCAACAAAACCAGACATTACAGATACAATCCTCCAAGAAAGATTGTTACAAAACACACTTAAAAGCACAAAATGCCATGACATGCTCAATATGGTGTATCTGATTATGAAAGCCTGTAATACAGGTCTGTTTATTTCCATATATCCTCGGATGTGCAAAATTCATCAGTAAACAAACACTGTTCAACACAAGCACTACACAACTTTAATTTAGCTTGTGTTCTACGAGCCTCTCCTGTTTTCATCAGATCATTGCTGGCCCTCTTCTTTTTATTCATTCTTTTTCCTCTTCCATCACTGATGTCGTATTGTTTTTTATGCAGATGAAAATGAGGCGGCTTAGACCTACAGTCTTTACAATGTTCCTAGATCACGTGTCATTTTTACAACTTTCAAAAAGAAGTAGTTTTTGTCTACTACTTTTTTTGAATGATGTTTAATCAGACCAACTATTGCCATGTTGTAAAACTACAGTACAATCCAGCGAACACAATGTAGTTCAGTCGCTCACAGCCTCACTTTCATTTCTGTCATTCATGTTGACTGTCCTGTTCTCTGGTTAGTAGTTGTAGACATCCAGAAAAGTGTATTCCTGCTGAAAACAAAACAGCTAAAGTCAGACAATTCTGAGCTGGTCTTCCAGCCTTTTAGCCGGCTGGTTTCAGAGGAGTTTTGGGCCCTTCTTTACAGTCAGGCCGATCTAAGATAGTCAGTCTGAATAACCAGCTAAGACCAGCTTAAACCAGATAAGACCAGCTTAAACCAACTTAGACCAGCCAACCATGAGTAATTCCAACCACATCAGCATAATAATCTGAGGCCTGGTTTCACAAACAGGGTTTAGATCAAGCCAGGATTAGACCTTAGTTCAATTAGGACATTTAAGTATCTTTTATAAACGTGCCTTGGAAAAAAAACATTACTGGTGTGTATCTTGAGACTAACAATGGCACTGACATACTTTAAGATTTACCAGTGCAAGTTGCTTTCAGTTAAAACATCCATTTTAGCCTGTGAAACCAGGGGTGAAAGTCATAGAATTAATCTCTTTGTGAATCGTGTCATTTATGTGTACAAGCCTAATACTTTGTTCTCAAAACGCTTCCAGTAAGTTTGTTGGGCTGGGTAGCTGTAACATGTTTTGCTTGAAAATTATTTTTTCAAGTACTAGAAGTGAGATGGCTCCCTCTTGAGGCTGGATGAAGTTTCTACGTTTAAAAATGTGTTCATCCTAAAGTGTTTTATGTCAGACTGTAAACAGCTGGTCATCAGAGTTGTGAGCTGGGTCTCATATCAGAGGATCTACAGACTAACATTCATCATATACATTAGAAGTCTTTCCAGTTCTGAGGTAGTCTTGACTTTATTCGATCTGTGAACTCTTGACTAGTTTACTTCCTGACTGTAAAAAAAGAGTATTGCTGCATTAAAGGGATAGTTCGCCCAAAAATGAAAATTCTGTCAGTATTTACTCACCCTCATGTTGTTCAACCCCGTAAGACCTTCGTTCATCTTCGGAACACGAATTAAGATATTTTTGATTAAATCTGAGAGCTGGATCACTCCTCCATAGGCTTCTTCAGGGATTGAACTTGACAGCCCCGAAAAGTCATTAAAGACATCGTTAAAATAGTCCAAGTGACTACAGTGGCTCAATCTTAAGTTTGTCAAACGACGAGAATCATTTTTGTGCGCAAAAAACAAACAAAAATAACGACTTTATTTCAACTATTCATTTCCTTCTCTGTGGGCCTCGAGTGAGTTAACTAGTGTACGACGACGACAACAACTTTAGACGCATTTGTTGTTGGATTGGCTGACATCGACTGAAATGACTATTTGCTCAAAAATCATAAAAACACTTACTTCTACTGGAGGTGACGTTGGATCGCGAACAGTAGGCAACGATCCACACTTGAGGATTAACTTTGGCCCTGTCCCAAATCCACACTCCGGACTTGTGGACTTCCTCAGAGTCCACACTTCGGTGACGTCATGTAGTGCAGACCTATAGGGCCCTTAGCGCGAATCCGCGAGGTCGTATTGAGAGGTATTTTTGGGACAGACTCGGTCGTCACGCCGGAAACAGGAAGAAGGTCTCAGCTCAGACGTCGAAGCTGAATAAACTTAAAGGTCATCTCATCAGTCCCTTTATTAGAAAAATATCACAAATATCATTAAAAAAAATTACAGTCTTTAGCATCGAGAACAGGATTTATTTTATTTTCCCAAATCTTATGTCCATGTGAACAACACAGCCTGCTTTTACAGTTCTATAATTGTATATGCCACCTGGGCATTAGAATAGATGTCATGGTTATGTAAATGATCAATACAGTTGTACATAATAATACATAATGTTCAATTTTAACACAAAATTAAATGTAAATGAGTTTAAGAAAAATTTATAGGTTTCAATATTCATACTACGTTTATATGACTCAGTAAAGCCATGACATTCGGTTCTATTTATGTAATGAGTCATAATGCGATCGTATTATTTAACACGCTATTATTATGTTTGATATATCAACCACTGGTCGATAATGTTTGTATAAACTGTAAGTGACAACTGGTAAAATGTACGCCTATATCATAAAGCCATGTTAACAGTCCGCGAGCGAAATCTCCTCCCATCTGTTTTCTGATTGGCATTTCGCAAGGATTCCTGGGTAGTTAAAGTGCGTGGAGCCTGCATCTATGCGGGCTTCGCGGAAGACCTCTTCAAGGGTACAAAGGGGGCGCTGCTGAGCACACTTCAAAGCGTTAAAATGCTAAATGGGACGGCCTACGGACTCGTAGACTCGGCGAGCACGCGCAATTTAAGTCCACGAGACCGAAAGTCCGCATGAAGTGTGCCATTTGGGACAGGGCCTTTAAAACAAGACCTGCTTTGAATTGACCATCGTTTACAAAACAGTCAGTCAGAAAATGATTCGTGCAAACATAAGTGGCGCCTTCGTAAATAAAATCCATCCACTGCGTTTTCAGTGGCTCTGATGTCGGAAGTAAGTGAAAACTGTACATTATTACATCCCACAACAAAACACTTATGTTTCTTAGGAGACATTTTCATAAAGGCAGCACAAATCGTCAGAACATCGGCTGTCGTTGAAACAATGGAGGATGGTGTACAGATCACCGAGGGCGGGGTCTATGCCAAAACCACAGTGTCAATCAAACCACGTCGGTGGGGCTTGCGCAATTCTACGTCACATTGAGCCGAATCTTAGAACAGCTCGTTCTGAGACAGTGCTTAAGATTTATTGAGATTGTAAAAAAAAACACTGGGTGGATTTTTATCATTCTAGGGTGGTTTTGCTCACACACTGCCAACACACATTTATGTTCAAACACCATGTAAAAATGAAGTTTGCATAATAGGTGCCCTTGAAATTGCTTAATTTTCATTTCAGTGCTTCTAACTCAGTGGCTGTAAGTGGGCTAGGAATAGGATTTCAAGTTATTTTGAAAAAATGGACAAAAAAGAGAATCACATACCCCACCTTTAACAAAGACAAATGGGCAACATTGTGTAGAATATTTCATTAGGAAACGATTGTTTTTGGTATACTTTACAATAAGGTTTCATTAGTTAACAATATTAGTTAACATGAACTAACAATAAAAAATACTTCTAAAGCATTTATTAATCTAAGTTAATTTTAGTATTTATTATTATTCAAAAATCTAAAATTATCTGCTAATATAAGAAACTGAGCGACCATGAACTAAGAACAGTTGTATTTTTTATTTAATATTAACAAAGATTAAAATACTGTAACAAATATATTACTGTGGTTATTTAATGCATTAATGTTAATTAGTTTGACCTTATTGTAGAGTATTATGTTTTTTTAGGGTGTCCTTCTGAAAAACTGTAAATCGAAACTTATAAGAGAGAGTTTGTCATGAAATCCCCACAGGGCTTGAACTGTCAAACATTGGCTTTATCAGGTGAACAGTAAATAATTCAATAATTAACATGCAGACAAACAGAAATAGAATGAAAGAATGGTAAAATTATTTTAAAAAAATTATTTCATAATGCAAATTTACAAGCATATCTTTAATTTTTTAGGGAGGGTTGGGCCCTCTCAGTCGAATTACCTTTCGTTTCTTCTGGGAGGGTTGGGCCCCCTCGGTCGAATTACCTTTCCTTTCTCCTGGGAGGGTTGGGCCCCCTCGGTCGAATTAGCTTTCATTTCTCCTGGGAGGGGTGGGCCCCCTCGGTCGAATTACCTTTCCTTTCTCCTGGGAGGGTTGGGCCCCCTCGGTCGAATTAGCTTTCATTTCTCCTGGGAGGGGTGGGCCCCCTCGGTCGAACTAGCTTTCGTTTCTCCTGGGAGGGTTGGGCCCCCTCGGTCGAACTAGCTTTCGTTTCTCCTGGGAGGGTTGGGCCCCCTCGGTCGAACTAGCTTTCGTTTCTCCTGGGAGGGTTGGGCCCCCTCGGTCGAATTACCTTTCCTTTCTCCTGGGAGGGTTGGGCCCCCTCGGTCGAATTAGCTTTCATTTCTCCTAGGAGGGGTGGGCCCCCTCGGTCGAATTACCTTTCCTTTCTCCTGGGAGGGGTGGGCCCCCTCGGTCGAATTAGCTTTCATTTCTCCTGGGAGGGGTGGGCCCCCTCGGTCGAACTAGCTTTCGTTTCTCCTGGGAGGGTTGGGCCCCCTCGGTCGAACTAGCTTTCGTTTCTCCTGGGAGGGTTGGGCCCCCTCGGTCGAACTAGCTTTCGTTTCTCCTGGGAGGGTTGGGCCCCCTCGGTCGAATTAGCTTTCATTTCTCCTGGGAGGGGTGGGCCCCCTCGGTCGAACTAGCTTTCGTTTCTCCTGGGAGGGTTGGGCCCCCTCGGTCGAATTACCTTTCGTTTCTCCTGGGAGGGGTGGGCCCTCGGTCGAACTAGCTTTCGTTTCTCCTGGGAGGGTTGGGCCCCCTCGGTCGAATTAGCTTTCATTTCTCCTGGGAGGGGTGGGCCCTCTCAGTCGAATTAGCTTTCGTTTCTCCTGGGAGGGGTGGGCCCCCTCGGTCGAACTAGCTTTCGTTTCTCCTGGGAGGGGTGGGCCCCCTCGGTCGAACTAGCTTTCGTTTCTCCTGGGAGGGTTGGGCCCCCTCGGTCGAACTAGCTTTCGTTTCTCCTGGGAGGGTTGGGCCCCCTCGGTCGAACTAGCTTTCGTTTCTCCTGGGAGGGTTGGGCCCCCTCGGTCGAACTAGCTTTCGTTTCTCCTGGGAGGGTTGGGCCCCCTCGGTCGAACTAGCTTTCGTTTCTCCTGGGAGGGGTGGGCCCCCTCGGTCGAATTAGCTTTCGTTTCTCCTGGGAGGGGTGGGCCGCCTCGGTCGAATTACCTTTGTTTCTCCTGGGAGGGGTGGGCCCCCTCGGTCGAACTAGCTTTCGTTTCTCCTGGGAGGGGTGGGCCGCCTCGGTCGAATTATCTTTGTTTCTCCTGGGAGGGGTGGGCCCTCGGTCGAACTAGCTTTCGTTTCTCCTGGGAGGGGTGGGCCGCCTCGGTCGAATTACCTTTGTTTCTCCTGGGAGGGGTGGGCCCCCTCGGTCGAATTACCTTTGTTTCTCCTGGGAGGGGTGGGCCCCCTCGGTCGAACTAGCTTTCGTTTCTCCTGGGAGGGGTGGGCCGCCTCGGTCGAATTACCTTTGTTTCTCCTGGGAGGGGTGGGCCCCCTCGGTCGAACTAGCTTTCGTTTCTCCTGGGAGGGGTGGGCCCCCTCGGTCGAATTAGCTTTCGTTTCTCCTGGGAGGGGTGGGCCCTCTCAGTCGAATTACCTTTCGTTTCTCCTCAGTCAGGTTACTAGTTTAACAGCATACGCTTCTGCTGTTGTACGTCACACGCATCACCCACATGACCAGCGTCGGCCAATAGTGAGCCTACGTGTGACGTAGCTCAAGGCCCAAAGAGAAGGAAATGAATAGTTGAAATAAAGTCGTTATTTATGTTTGTTTTTGAGCACAAAAAGTATTCTCGTTGCTTGATATACTTTAGATTGAGCCACTGTAGTCACTTGGACTATTTTAACGATGTCTTTAATAACTTTTCGAGGCCGGCAAGTTCAGTCCCTGAAGAAGCCTATGGAGGAGTATGGAGAAACGATTCAGCGCTCAGATTTCATTAAAAATATCTAAATTTGTGTTCCGAAGATGAACGAAGGTCTTACGGGGTTGTAACAACATGAGGGTGAGTAAATAATGAAAGAAAATTCATTTTTGGGTGAACTATCTCTTTAAGTGTTCACAAGCACACAGGAGTTTTTTTTTTTTCACATTTTAATCTTTGCCTAATAGGATATAAAGTGTTTTCTAAAGTATATTGTTTCCCAAAACAACATTTACCTGTTCGTTGATGGAAAAACATTCATTATTGATAAAAAGAGCATAGAGATGTTTAAACATCATTGATAAAAAGAGCAAAGAGAAGTATGATGTTTAAACGTGTTTCCTGTAAATGTTCTCTCTTCGATGAAAATGAATCTTTGAGTTGGAATGGAATTTTCCATCTTGTGACGTCAAATCTCGTGAGATCACATGGGTTTTTTTTTCAGACCAATAAAAATCTGCCACCTGCTGTGCTTTGCTTATGCCTGAGTCCATGTCTATACATGCCTTTCATTTCAGGCAGACATTGAGAGGGAAAAGGAATCCAGACTGCTATACAGATAAACGTTGCTGCCTCATCGCTGCAACATGAACACACAGAGAATCGCTGACTCTACGGCACAGGTGACTTTACATATTGCCCGAACGGCACCGGCGGATCCAGTTATTCTCACCGGAGGAAGCCAGTCGAATTCTCTCTTCTTTAACATGTTTTTTGGTTTACCCACACCCTACACCTGAAACAACCGCCCCAGTAACCCGGACAATTTTTTTTTCTGACCAATGAAAATTTGCCTCCTGCTTTGCTTATGCCCGAGTCCATGGTTATATAGTAAAGGCAGCTGGTGCAGCTTTATTTCATTTCAGACAAACATCGAGAGGGAAAAGGAATCCAGACTGCTATACAAATAATCGTTGCTGCCTCATTGTTGCCACATGGACACACAGAGGAGTTTGGACATTCCCCGAATGGCATCGGCGGATCGAGATACTCTCACCCCAGGAATGGGAGTGGAGAACCTTTCTGCCCGAACGGCATTGGCGGATCGAGATACTCTCACCCCAGGAATGGGAGTGGAGAACCTTTCTACCCGAACGGCATTGGCAGATCGAGATACTCTCACCCCAGGAATGGGAGTGGAGAACCTTTCTGCCCGAACGACATTGGCGGATCGAGATACTCTTACCCCAGGAATGGGAGTGGAGAACCTTTCTGCCCGAACGGCATTGGCGGATCGAGATACTCTCACCCCAGGAATGGGAGTGGAGAACCTTTCTGCCCGAACGGCACCGACAGATCGAGATACTCTCACCCCAGGAATGGGAGTGGAGAGCCTTTCTGCCCGAACGGCACCAACAGATCGAGATACTCTCACCCGAGGAATGGGAGTGAAGAGCCTTTCTGCCCGAATGGCACCAACAGATCGAGATACTCTCACTAGAGGAAGCCAGTCGAATTCTCTCTTCCTCAACATGTGTTGTGCTCCACCTGAATCCACTGAGGTCAATATTCCATTACCTGGAACGACACCTGAAACAACCACCACAGTAACCCAGCCAGCTTTGTCTTTTTCAAAGCTACAGCAGGGGTTTACTTGTTTGGCTTTAGCTGTATACCAGATTGTTTCAGGTGCATACCATATTGAGTCAGGCGCATTGAACCTGATTCGGGTGTTGTCAGCACATTTCAGCTGGCTACTGCTGATTTCACCTGTGTGTCGAATTGGATCAGGCTTAAGATCTTTGGGTCAGGGATTCAGAAGAATTCAACACTGGAACGAAGCAGAAGATCAACAACTTGATGATGACACAACCACTATAAACCTGACAGCTCTGTCTTCAAAGCTATGGCAGTGCGCACAACTTTTATTAACAGCCAGCATGATTGGTTCAATTATATTTGACCTGTTTGATTTGTTCTCAATTGGGTTTAGCTGGAAACTCCTGATTGCAGCTGTGTCCCAAATTGGTTCAGGTGTGTTCGACTTGGTTCCAGAGTCCCGCAGATTGCTCTACCTCATCCTCAGAGAAGCGAAAAAGATACTCTCCTCCAAGGCCCAGATGTGCAGAGATAGTTTAATCATACGCAGATTGCTACACTTACTGACCCAAAACTACTCTCCTCCAAGGCCCGGATATGCAGAGATAGTTTGATCATGCCCGATTGCTAAACTTCATCGACCTCAGAGAAGCACCGATATTCTCTCTTCCAAGGCCTGGACATGCAGAGATCATTTCATCCAATAACCACATAATTTGAAAAATAAAAAATAAAATAGTTACTTTTTTTGTGTGTTTTTATGTACTCAAATGCCTGAATGTGACTGTTCTCTGGTGCGGTCCAGTTGACAGCGGTCGTCTGTATGTCTATATGGAAACTGGCATCAGAAACTACAGCCGTTTGGACAAACTTCAGTATCATTGAAGTTCAACAGAAGAGAGAAGATCCTTCAGTTTGCAATGTCGTCTTTCATCTATCATCTTCAAGAGCGAGGATTATGAGGAATGTGATGGGGCTGTTTTCCAGAAATTTCCCTTGCCTGTCAGTTCTTGGGCCGTTGAGATTGAGTTTTTGGATCCACTTTGGGTTGTAAAACTCCTAATGCCGGTTGATTCAGTCTGTAACACAGAACACGTTTGGACAGCAGTCAGCATCTGATGTGGTTTGCCTCATTCACATGGTGATCAATTTTATAGGTATGAACAGAAAAAGGAAAAGAAAATGCATTTCACTACAAATATTTCATTCCCTCACAATGGCTCTTATGCAAAGGGAACAAATTCAGGTAGATTTTTGGAGAACAGATGATATGATGGTAAGTAGAATAAGAAGGTAAGATGATTTTATCCAAAGTAGTTTGCAACTTTCTTCAGTGGAACAAAAGACCCCATTCAGCAAACCCAGATCTGCTTGTTATCACACGGAAGTAACAATGTTTCATTTCAACAACAGTATTTCATTAACTTTAATGAACATTTTGCACATAATGTGTCTCTCAACATGTATTAATGAGGTGTGTGTGTGTCTTGTTTCTGCTTCAGTGACGCAGCAAATTATTGACGGGAAACTTCCAGAAGCTTCTGTGAGCCATCGACAGACTAATCACAAAACATCTTGAAGAGCTTTAAGCTGGAAGGAGATCAGCAGAGACCGTAACTAAACTCCTGAGAAAGCTAATCAGTGATATTTGGTTTACTCTGTGGGATTTGTGTGTTTTCTGTGTTTTCTAGCTGACATTGAGGAGCTTCTGGAGCATTTGATTGAAGAGTTCATTAGTTCTCTCTCAGGTCCAGCGAAATATTTCTACTAGCACGAGTTTGACTTCAACATCCCCAGTATCTCAGCATTATAAAGTACTTGAAACACTGAAATCAGTGCACAAAGACCACCATAAGATTATGGGATTATGTATCCCAAAATCAGTTCTATTCACTGTCCACAGTATAAGATTCAAACCATCCAACAAAACAAATATAAAGACTGTGACAAAACTCATTTCAGTACTTACAAGCACTATTCATGATGACAAACAGGTGTGTCCCACTGAGAACCTGTAATGCAGGTCTGTCTATGAATTCCCCTACAATCCAAGTACAAAAACATCCCCATTCAAGCCAAGTCACACAAACCATCATTTGATCCAACAGTAAACAGCTTCTCTCCTGTTTCAACACAAGCACTTCATACAAAACTCAAATAATATCCTTTATATTAATTTACCTTTTCCATTTCTGCCATCACTGAAATCACAATTGACCTCAGACTATTATAATTTTACCTGTGTAAAATTCCATCAGATTGAATTGAATAATCCTTACATATTATTCATATTATGAATTAAGAATTTTAAATGAGTAAAAAAAAAAAAAAACTAGAGCTTAATACAACATTTTGTATAAATCTTAATGGAACAAGGGAATGGACTGTTTAGTTTGTGATTCATATAAATTTAAATGTTTAAATTTAAGTTTAAGATTTATACAAAATGTTTTATTAAGCTCTAGTTTTTTTTCTCATTTACAATACTTAATTCATAATATGACTAATATTTAAGGATTATTCAATTAAATTAGATGGCATTTTTCTGTTAATTAAAATGTTTAAATCTTGAAAAAAAGCCTTACATTTTTTAGTGTAGTTTTAGACTCCTAGTAAAGTATATGAAACATGAGTCATTCCACTCACATCAGCACAATACTCTGAGCATCACAGATTTAATCTCCTGGCCATTTGTGACTTGTTTGGTTTATGGTTTATAACGCTTTACAAAGACTTTTTTTTAAAATCCCTATGGGAAAAATACTTACTGAACCAACGCCACTGAAAAAGTGGCCAGGCACTATTGCACTCTATACACAGTAAAAAAACAAGCACAATATGATTCATTCATTACAGGTGTGTATACAACCCCAATTCCAGAAAAGTTGGGACATTTTGTAAAATGCAATAAAATTCAAATGTACAAATAAAATATTTCCAATGTTGTCACTGACCAACTTAATTTTATTTTGTAAATATAAACAAGTTTTGATGGCTGCAACACACTCCGCTAAAGTTGGGACAGAGGCATGTGTGCCACTGTGACACATTACCTTTCCTTTCAATTACACTTTTTAATAATTTGGGAATTGAGGAAACTAATTGTTGAAGTGTTGCTTGTAGAATATTTGCCTAATCTTGTTTGATATAAGACATCTACTCAACAGTTTTCATGATGGGTCAAACATTTTCCATTAGAGACATATCTGGACTGCAGTAAACAGGCTCATCCCTTCCATGGTGCAGAGTGTCTAGAAACCACTCAGTTTTAGCATGTGCAGAATGAGGCCTGGCATTGTTTTGCTTACCAGTCATCTTGATGGCAGTTTATGTCTCTGTCCAATCCAAATATATGCCTCCATGTCAATGGTACCTTCACACAAATGCAAGTGACCCATACCGTTTGCAATGATATCCTTGACCCATATCCTTTTTCACATGATACATGTTACCCTCACCTATTACCAATTCAGCTACTCATTGTGGACTGTTTCAAAAGAGTTGAATAATCTAACCTTTATAATCTTTGCACTTTTATTTTGCCTCTGTCCCAACTTTTTTTTGTAGTGTGTTCATCAATATCAAAATGTGTTATATTTACAAAATACAGTTATGCTGGTCAGTGAAAACATTAAAAAACTTTTCTTTGTACTTTTGTCAGTTAAAAAAAAGGTTTTAGAGAATTAACAAATCACAGATTGTGAATTTTATTGCATTTTACAAAATCTCCCAACTTTTCTAGAATTGGGGTTGTATGACAAACTTGCAATACAGGTGTCTTTATGAATTCCCTTAAGATCCCAATACAAAAATATCCACTTTCCAGCCCAGTCACACTAACCAAAATGTTTAATATCAGTAAACAGAAAATCCAGCCTGTTTTAACACAATCACTTCATACGAAACACAAGTTTAATCTTGCTAGTGTCCTTATTTTTCTTTAGGCTTTACAAACATTCCATGGAAAAATACTGTAATGAGTCCTGAGCTAGAGGCATGTGTTCATGTTTTGACAGGATCTGTGTTAACGGTCCCATTTGTCAAAAAGATGATAACAAAGGTATAGGCTAAATGAGAAATATTTCCACATGAAAAGTTAGTTGACCAGAAATTTGACATTTACATTTTATAATTTAGCAGAAGCTTTTATCCGAAGCGACTACAAATGAAGAGAGCAATAGAAGCAGTCAAACCAACCATACGGCAACAATATGAAAATGTCGTGACCAGTCCCAGTTATTCCAGCACAACCTATATTCATAATAGATGCAGAATAGAAAGTGTTAGTATTATTGAGTCAAATGTTGGCGAAAAAGATGCGTCTTTAGCAGTTTCTTGTAAATGGCTAAATGGTTTTCCCCGCAAACAAGACTAAATATATTGTCATTTTTCTTATATAGAAAATGCATCTTGATTTAAGAATTTTTAGATATTTTGACTGGAAACAAGACAAATATACCATGTAAGAATAGCATTTTTTGCAGTGAACAGAGCTAAATTTCATCCCTGATTTGAATGTATGAATGAGGTGTGTGTGTGTGTGTGTGTGTGTGTGTGTGTTGTTTCTGCTTCAGTGATGAGGGACATTATTTCTAACTGCATGATTTCAACATCATCAATATCTCAGCCATTATAAAGTACCAGAAACACTCAAATTAGTGCAGAAACCAGATGAGACCAGCTTAAACCAGCTAAGATCAGCCAACCATGAACTCATTCCAACCACATCAGCACAACAATCTGAGGCCTGGTTTCACAGACAGGGTTTGGATTAAGCCAGGATCAGACCTTAGTTCAATTAGGACATTTAAGAAGCTTTTATAAACATGCCTTGGAAAAGCACATTACTGGTGTGCATCTTGAGACTAAACAATGGCACTGACATATTTTAAGATATACCAGTGCAAGTTGCTTTCAGTTAATACAGCTCAAACATACATTTTAGTCTGGGACTAGTTTAAGTCTTGTCTGTGATACCGGGGGTGAGAGTCAGATTTAATTTCATTGCGATTTGTCATTTTTGTGTACAAGCCTTATACTTTATTTTTGAAACCCTTCCAGTAAGTCAGTTGGGTTGGGTAGCTGTAACATGTTTTGTTAAATGAGTTTTTCAAGTACTGGAAGTGAGATGGCTCCCTCTTGTGGCTGGATGAATCTACTACATTTAAAGATTGTTTATCCTGCAGTGTTTTAGACTGGAGACTGGAGATCAGCTGGTCAGTTGTGATCTGGGTCTCATATCAGAGGATCTACAGACTAACATTCGTCATTTACATTTGAAGTCTTTCCCTGCAGTTCTGAGGGAGTCTTGACTTTATTAGATCTGTGAACACTTGACTAGTTTGCTTCCTGATTGTAGAAAAAAGGAGTAATGCTGCCTTAAAGGGATAGTAATATGAAAATATGAAAATTCTGGCATTATTTTCCCAACTTCATGTCATTCCAATCCGGTATGATTTATTCTGTGGATCCAAAAGAAAATATTTTGAAGATTCCATTGTCTTTTATTTTTTGGAATATATTTTTTGTGGTCCACAGTCACACAGGTTTGGAACGACATGAGGGAAATATATATAGTACTTCTGTAAAATCTGTTTAAAATGATCGCTCACATGAGATGAAGATGGTCACATTTGTGAAAGCTGTTTTATTTTCCAGACAGCGGATGCCTCATGAGAGCCGACGAATGCCTGCTTTACCTCGGTAATCTTCCTGTCATTGAACATTTAACATTGGGGAATAAATTCATCATGATTAAAACCCAATAATACATTCTTATAGTCTTATCTTTTGTCCTGTATATTGTCTTAAACTACACAGCTCAGGGTAGTCACTAGGATTTGAGACCGTCTGTTTTCTTGTGATGTCATCAGCCAATCATGATGTCGTTTTCCTGCAGCTCGAGTCATTAGTCACATGACATTTATAGCTCAGGTGATTGGCTCAAAAACAGCTGCATCCAAAACTGAGCGATCAGGAGAAAATATGGCAGATTTCAAATCTCATACTTTACAAAAAATTGGACCCAATGTACTGTATTATAAAATAATTTTCCGTATTGATTTGAACAGGTGTTTTACCCATCTTTTGAAACTTGTTGTATTAAGTTAAAGGGAATTCCTGGCAGAAAATTAAGTTAAAAGAACCTTTTTTTCTTCTGTAGAGCAGAAAAGTGACTATAGCTGTCTTAGACCAGCCCATTTCTTTTAAATAAATAAATAATCTTTTCTGATGGGCTTATCCAATTTTAGCTTTATTAGCTGCTGATTTATGTAATGTAGATTTATTTATTTTTTATCATAAAAAATCCCAGGATGTCTTTCGATAAAGAGTAGGGGTGTAACCCCGGCATCCTGGCCAAATTTGCCCCTTGGCCTCTGTCCGTCATGGCCTCCTAATCATCCCCGTATATACTGATTGGCTTCATCACTGTCTCCTCTCCACGAGTAAGCTGGTGTGTGGTGGGCGTTCTGGCGCAATATGGCTGCCGTCGCATCATCCAGGTGTTGCTGCATATTGGTGGTGGTTGAGGAGATTCCCCCTTCTATGTAAAGCGCTTTGAGGTCCCAGTAAAAGCGCTATATAAATGTAACAAATTATTATTATTATTATTATAACTGTCAGACTGTCGTCAAGCTCAGTTTGAGCCTGCACAGTTGCTCAGCCTTCAGGCAGGAAGTGCAATAATCGGGCTTCAGTCTTCTCCGTTGAAATCAATGGGGTCGATGTGTCCATTTCTTTTACTGTCTATGGTTAAGTTGACTAGAATCATAGACTAGCATTCACCATCACGTTAATCTAAAAATCTTTCAGAAAGAACTTTTCTGCAAATCCAGCGTTTGTGAAGCAGTCCGGCTTAAAAAAAATTTGTGCAAGTATATAAATCTTAAATGACTTTCTTCAGCGCATATCCTTCATTAATGAAATTTATTTCATGGGATTATAAAAAAAGGAGTGGGTGGGTTTTTACCATTATAGGCTGGTTGTTTACACACTGTGGACAGTGGACACACATCTGTGTACAAACACCTCATAAAAGTGAATTTTGCATAATAGGCCCTCTTAAAATATGCATTTAACTAACTATTTATAACCGAGCACAAAGCTTTAGACGAGAATCAGGAGAGAGAGAGGAGAGGGATTCATTGGTAGTGAGTGAAAGAGGAGGAGGAGAGAAGAGAAGAAGACAGAGGCTTGTTTTCTCAGTAGATGCTGCAAATCTCTGGAGAAGAAGTCGCCTCGTTTTCTCACCGGATCATCCAGCATCTCAGTGAGTGACTTTCATGCATATCTTCTCAAACGTGTGCACTTATTCTCACTTTTCTCAAATTTTGTTGAGACGAATGAATGCTGAAATGGGGAACACCACGATGGATAACAGCACCTCGACACATCCCGACAGAAACTCCACGATGCCGGAGAACCCGCTGGAGGTTCAGGTGGTCACCATCTCTCTGTCTCTGCTGATCTGCGGGGTGGGAATCGCCGGGAACGCCATGGTGGTTTTAGTGGTGATCCGTAGCAAGCACATGGTGACTGCAACGAACTGCTACCTGGTGAGTCTGGCGGTGGCCGATCTGACCGTGCTTCTGGCCGCCGGTTTGCCCAACATCTCCGAGGTCGTGGCTTCGTGGATCTACGGATACGCCGGCTGCGTTTGCATCACGTTCCTGCAGTATCTGGGCATCAACGTCTCGTCTTGCTCCATCACGGCCTTCACCGTCGAGCGCTACATCGCCATCTGCCACTCCATCAAAGCCCAGTTCATCTGCACCGTGTCACGAGCCAAGAAGATCATCGCCTGCGTTTGGATCTTCACGTCTCTGTACTGCATCATGTGGTTTTTCCTGGTGGACACGAATGAGACGGTTTATGGGAACGGCGTTGTGGTCCAGTGTGGCTATCGGGTGTCCAGGAACCTCTATATGCCCATCTACTTTCTGGACTTCACCTTGTTTTATGTCGTTCCTCTCGTCGTGGCTTCGGTTCTGTACGGTCTGATCGCCAGGGTTTTGTTTCGAGATCCGCTGCCGTCGAATCTCTCAGAGCAAAGGCTCTCCGTCCATCAGAGCCGACGGAAGAGCTCAGTGAAGGTGTCCTGTAAAACAAACAGTGCAGCGACATCCAGAAAACAGGTTTGGTCTGTCTATCATGTCCATTCTACAGAAAGAAAGAAAGAAAGAAAGAAAGAAAGAAAGACTATAACAAGAAATTATTGTTTTCATTAGTTATCACAACTTAAATTTTTTAGTTTTTTGTTGTTCCAAGTTGAAGCTTAAAATCTTAAGGTAGCATAAACACATTGTGTGTGTGTGTGTGTGTGTGTGTGTGTGTGTGTGTGTGTGTGTGTGTGTGTGTGTGTGTGTGTGTGTGTGTGTGTGTGTGTGTGTGAGAGAGAGAGAGTATATATATATATATGTAGCCTATGTCTATTATAGAAAATATAAAGATATAAAGAAAGAAAACAGTTTATTTATTTTCATGTATATAATTTATTTGACATAAACTGACATAATAGAAAATATAAAAAAAGAAAATTATATATATATATATATATATATATATATATATATATATGAAATGTATTGACATAATATATACAGAAAATATAAAGAAAACATATGTATTAATATTTAAATATTTATTTTCACTATGTAATTACATTGCACAAAGACTTACTTTAAGTTAAACAACATATCATTAGTTATTTTAATGTTGATTTATTTTTATGCCTATGTAATTTATTTAATATAAATTGACATAATAAACACAATATAAAACATACTTATTGATATTTATATATTTATTTTCATGTCAATATAATTTATTTGATATAAATAGACAATAAATGCCAATAAATAACATAATACATTTCATATATATAAATGATTAAATGATGTCTATAGAGAATATAAAGAAAACATTTATTTATTAATATTTATATAAAATATAAACAATGGTAAATTATGTATGTATTATCTGTTAACCCAGGTGAAAAAGACGTACCACTAAATGTATTAAAAATGTACTTGAGTATGTTTTTAGTACAATAAAAATATACTATAATGCATGTTTGATACATTTAACAGTACGTCTTTTTCACCTGGGAATTTATTATTTAATACAAATGTCTTACACTTTGGGAGCAGAAAACGGCACAGTGACCTCTATTATTCTGACTATATGATGTAAATTAGCAATGTTGCAATAATCCGGCTTGTTTTGTATTTTATACTAATGCTCATTAACATGCTTTGTCTCTATCAAATGAATAATCAAAGGAGAGCAGCTCACGCTTGTCTTCTTCCTCAGGTCACGAAGATGCTGGCGGTGGTGGTGGTTCTGTTCGCGGTGCTCTGGATGCCGTACCGGACTCTAGTGGTGGTGAACTCGCTCATGGACCCGCCGTATCTCAACACCTGGTTCCTGCTCTTCTGCCGCATGTGCATTTACACCAACAGCGCCGTCAACCCCATCATCTACAACGCCATGTCGCAGAAGTTTCGCGCTGCGTTCAAGAGGCTCTGCGACTGCAAACGCAGGTCAGACCAGGGCCGAGCTGGAAGATGCGTTTACTACAGCGTCATAAAAGATTCCTCTAGTGAAAACACAGCGCAGAGAGCCGAGACGATGAAGACACACACTCGTGATCTGAGCACGGTCATGTCAGCAGCCTCCATTTATGACTCAAAATAAGTGATGATCATTTTTTGTCTAGTAATTTGAATGTTGTTTTCGAAAGGAGATGCAAAGATATTACAGATTGCTGGGTGTTAGATTTTTTAGAGTCACTTATTTGCTTTAAAAGGTCTTTTAAAATGTCAATGACGTCATACACATCGTACGACCAGAGATACTGCTTTACGGCAATCCTTGTCACTTTGGTGCTTTTGCGCTCTGCACTTTCTTTTAAATACACGTGCTAGAAGAGTTCAGTCCACCTTAACATTCTAGTCCCGCTTCGGACGCCACGATGCCATCAAGCGGTATCTCTGGTCGTAAATCAGTCCGTCACTGACCAATCAGTGTTCATTAGCAGAATGCTAGCGTGTTATGTGCAAAAACAACTCAACCTGTAAGAAATTGAAAGGACATAAGTACTCGTTCATTTAACTTTCGACCAATAACCCATGTTGAACTTGCAAAACATACAATCAAATCTGAGATTTATCAACGGCAATCGGGTGAAAGACACATTTAGCCGTCTAGCTCCATAGACTCCCATTAATTTAGCACTCGGACGATCGCCCCCAGTGGAGCTCTGGTGGAACTACAACCAAAATTCGGTACAATAGGACTTAATACGGAGTGGCCAGGCTCCCTGTAGACGGGCTCTGGTAATACATTCTGAATTGTGAGATAGGCCTATAAACTATAAACAGAATTATGAGATAAAAAGTAGCATGTTTTTATTATTACAGTATTCCCTATTAAATATTATATGATCTGTAAGTCATGGCAACTTTTGCTTTAACATTACTAAATAAGTTTCGGGTTTAAAAAAAAATAAGTTTTACATAAGATTCAGCTCGATTTTTAGTCAGTTTAATATAATTTTAGTTGAAATGACTTAAATTTAAGGCCGCCACTGAAACTAAGTTGAGTTTAAATAGGTGGAGTTTGTTTACGGTGGCTTCTGTTCATTTGTGTATAAAGGTTTTGTATCTAAAGTGTGAATTATCATACATCAACTGTGGTTGTAGTGATAGATCCAGCAAATAGCGCTATACTCATAAATGTGAGAAATAATTTAATAATTTGTTGGCATGTTCTGTCAATGTTAAAGTAAAAGTAATAAGACGTTTAAGGGAACCATTTCAGGAGGAATCAAATTGTCATTGATTTTTAAAATAAGGGTTCATTGTATTCGGAAAATAACTATTAAAACTAAAAACTTCAGACAAAAAAAACCCCTTTAATTCCCCCCCTTAAGTCCACTTTTAATGTTAATCTTTAAACACTTACTACATAAATGCTCTTTTAGAGTTGAGAACTGTTTTGATAGTACTTTAAATGTTTGTGTAAACTTTTGAAACTTCATATGAACCCTTTTAACGCATCTCAAAGGAAAGATGTTTTAACAAAATGCAATCCTGAATATTTTAACTGAATGTATTGAGAGCATGAAAAAAAGACAAAAATGTTGAGAAAATAAATTTAGCCTGGTGCTTCAGACCTGTTTACTTCCTTTACCAGTTTTCATCTGTCATTCTGCTTCATTCCTGACAGGCAGGTAAAAATAGCGGATTCATCATTTCCTGTGGGAATAAAAGCACACACACACGGCTCATCAAATACGGGTCACATTTCTCTGTCAGTTTCTGTATTTCCACTTTGACTCGCCATTTCTCTCTTTAGTTATTTTAGTTTTCTTGATTTTGAGCTATTTTAGTTTATGCTTTCATTTTTTTCTCTCAGTGTTTCAGGTTCTGTCATGCTCTTGATGTCAGGGATGGTTATTCATAAATCACACACTGCAGAATTCACCTTTCACCTCTTACTTGCTCTAAATGTTGAAAAGTTTGCAACACTCAAACTTACGCC
This sequence comes from Meda fulgida, assembly GCA_030578275.1. Classification (NCBI taxonomy): domain Eukaryota; kingdom Metazoa; phylum Chordata; class Actinopteri; order Cypriniformes; family Leuciscidae; genus Meda; species Meda fulgida. The sequence continues at coordinate 32,588,988 of CM060623.1, forward strand.
TGGTTAACACCAGTAGTTATCTCACTTCTGCTCGCTTTCTGTCTCATTCTGAGTCTTTTATCCACAAATCTAAAAACTGAAATATTATTACAAATTAAAAGAATCGTTTTCTTTGTGAATATCCAGTAAAGTGTAATTTATTCCTGTGATCAAAGCTGTATTTCAGCATCATTACTCCAGTCTTCAGTGTCACATGATCCTTCAGAAATCACTCTAATATGATGATCTGATGATCAAGGAATATTTATGATTATTATCAATGTTGAAAAGTTTGGAAACTGTGATACATTTTATTGTTCAGGATTCTATGATGAATAGAAAGAACAGCATTTATTTGAAATAGAATATTTGTAACATTATAAATGTCTTTACTGTCACTTTGATCAAACTAATGCATAAATAAAAGGATTAATTTATTAACTGTTTACCGCATATGGATATTCAGTGGATGCATGCTTAATTTTAGTTTGTTTAGATTTTGCTGTGATAAAATATATATATATATATATAAAGAGAGAGAGAGAGAGAGAGAGAGAGAGAGAGAGAGACATTCATCATCATCATCACAGAACCCTTTCGGAGCAAATAAAAAGATGAAACCAATCAGAGGCGGTGTGTGAAAAGTACGTTTTTAGTATTAAAAAGAGAGAAGACAGTGAATTAAATGAGATCAGATCTAAGACAAACACTTTGATGTTAATAGCCGATAACAATTATAAAGAAATGATTTGAAAACAATTTCCTGAAGTCAAACTGAACAGAGAACATTAAAAATAATCTGCTGTGAAACTAGTAAATCGTTTAATTTAAACCTGTTCAGGAATAATAGGCTTGTTGAAATGTCCTTGGTTGCTGCAGCTTAAATTAAATGTATATTTTAACCATGCTGGTCTGTTATTGTGAATATAATCACCTCTAACTGGTGCATACAAATAATATGAACTACGATTGTTCTGTTTGATTCAAGTGGCTTGATTCTGATGATGCATATGTCTTTGTAAAAGTGCTAAAATTATTTTTGGGTAGTTTTTTTGATCATTTTTATATCAAGCATGCATTTTTTGCAATTAAATGTCTCTTTATAAATCAACTACCCTTTTATTTGAGAGGATTTGGGCAAGAAGAGACAGAGTCCAACAACAGTCACTTCAGTTAGTTTAATAAGCAGGTCCTATTCATCTCTATTAGAGATCACATTATAAGTTCTTTTCAAACCTCAAATAATTCCTGCACTTCTTGTTTTGAATAAATATGATCTTCTGAAGGATAAACAGCTCTTAATGGTTCATCTGGCTGTATTATGATCTAATGTGATGTTCTTTCATGTGTGTCCCCAGGTGAAAAAGACATACTATTAAATGTATTAAAATGTACTTGAGTATGTTTTTAGTACAATAAAAATATACTATAATGCACGTTTAATACATTTAACAGTACGTCTTTTTCACGTGTGTGTGTGTGTGTGTGTGTGTGTGTGTGTTTGTGTGTGTGTGTGTGTGTGTGTGTGTGTGTGTGTGTGTGTGTGTGTGTGTGTGTTTCTTTCATTCACAGGAGTATCACTTCACTTTCTGAAAGGATATTGAGCTTCTATTTCCTTCTTTTAGACTGGAGTGAAATATAATGGATGCTAAATAATTTCCCTCTGCATTTTGCTTCAACTTTAAAATAATGCAACAAGGATCTCAATAATTGCACTATTTAATATAGTCAATGATTGATCAGCTTTTCAATGTTGCACTTAAACTGAAGCTCTTTATCAGCATTTATCCACCAAAATGTAGAATATGTGAGTGACAGACATATTTTGTCTGCTGATGCTGAATCAACAGCCCTATTTACAGATTCGGGATTGTAAATGCTGAGATACTGTCCTTCACTAAATCTGCGAGGTTAATTACCTTACGCTCATTTCTTTTGAAGACACACAGACCAGTTATTGAGGAGGGAACAACACACACTTTCTTCACTCAAAATTATAAGCAGGCTTGCATTTTTTGAAATCTTTAAACATAAGTGAATAATTAACTAAAGAATAAGGATGTTTAGTCACCCTTAATGTTAGATGTTTTATGTCCGGCTGCTTCTGAAATCGCATACTTCCCTATAGTAGGTGAAAACATTATGTGACAAAAGAAGTATGTGTGAATTCACAGGAATCATAAAAGAGTAGCAAAAATTACCCGGATGACCTACTTCTTCCAGAGATCCTGAAGTGTGCATAGATGGACACTTTACTTTCCCATGAGGCCACAGGAGAGGATTGACCCGTTTCACATTTCCGGGTTTCTGAGAAGCAGAAGTCGTCATAGTTGGGTAAACTTCTATAACGTCGAAGGAGCGACTACATTAAATATATATTTTTTGTGTTCCCATTTGCTCAAATAGCAAAAGAAAAACTCCACAATATTCTCACAACTTTCAAAAGGAGGGAAAAAAGCAGCGTTAACTAGTTTCTTGTAATTTGATGCAAATTCAAAAGTATAGTGTTGTTATAGTGTTATAAAAATATATATGGTAAATAAATAAAAAATGGAAATATAAGTGTGTTTGTGAAGCAGTGAGATAGCCTCCTCTAGTGGCTGATGAAGTTACTGCGCTTTATCCTGCAGTGTGAAGTTACTGAGCGGATTTCAGAATGAAAGTCTAATTTGGTGAGTGGATGTTCAATTTTTTTTTTTAATGTCTTCGGGCACTTCTAACGAGAAGAAGTAGCAATTTACTTAGGAATTCATTCTTTCTTCTTTTCAACCCCCTTCCTCTAGTTGAAAACTAAAACAGTACATTTGTAAAAGAAAAGAAAATACATTTTAAATTTAAATTTTAAAGAAAAAAGAAAATAAAAGAAAATTTGTAATCTCCATTTAGCTACCTAACAACAGGAAATTTCTTTTTGGTGAAAAAAAGAAAAAAAAAGAAAAGCACATATAAGTAAATGCTGTATGAAGATACAAAGTTCAAACGTACAGAGCAGGAAAGATCGGATGAATTTTTTTTGCGGATGTTACATGGCAAGTAGTTTTTACATTTAATCCTTTAAACGTACCAGTATCTTTAGTATATTAATGCTACAATGCATGGGGCTAAAAGCGCATTTTACTGTTTTCTCTTTTAAACCACTACATGGCACAGAAAATCGGCTCAGCACTTTTCTCAAAGTTGACATATTATGCCACTTTTCACAAGATGTAATAATAAGTCTCAGAATGTGTCTGTGAAGTTTCAGCTCAAAATACCTCACATATCATTTAGGCTATTAAATGTGACCCTGGACAACAAAACCAGTCTTATGGGTACATTTTCAAATGGGTCAAAAAATGAACAAATAAGCTTTCCATTGATGTATATGATTTGCCGAGATATTTGAACATTGGGAATTGAGAAAAATCGCCTTTAAAGATTTCCATTTCTGTTGGCGATTGTGCTGTATCCACATACAAAAATAAACGTTTGATATATTTAAGGTAGGAAATTTACAAAATATCTTCATGGATCATGATCTTTAATTAATATCCTAATGATTTTTTGCATAAAAGAAAAATCGATCATTTTGACCCATACAGGGGTTTGTTGGCTATTGCCACAAATATACCCGTGCGACTTATGACTGGTTTTGTGGTCCACGGTCACATATGTTGTAAATGTTTTTGAGTGGAAGGAAAAACATGCCGTTTTCGTGCATGTATCTTTAAATGCAAATGAGCTGCTCTCCCCGCCCACTACACAGAAGAGGGCGGAGCCTGTACAGCTCGTGCCTTGGATCCTCTCTAGCAAAAACTAAATCATCTGTTTGGTTTTGATTTATAATCTCGATCGTGGTCACGCTCACATGACATTGCACTTCTTAAACATCATGAAAGTTTAAACCAAGTTGTATTTCACGTGTTATTGTGCTTAAAACTGTCAAATACACAAGGTTATGTCAAAAACACACAAAGTTCACATAAACACAGTCGGTTATATCTGTGAATGTAAACAGCAAATAAAGAAATTCTTTGTGTATATTAGATCTGTCAGCAGTGACAGCAGTGTAATATACCGTACTGATGTACAGGTTTATGCTGTTAATATGAATCAAACAACAAAAGAAAAACATGTTTATGTTCAAACACCATGTAAAAGTGCATTTTGTATAAAAGTTCCCCTTTAACAACCACTTTTGATGATGCATGTGAAATTTGGCTAATCCTTGACGTGATCGTGGACAACAAGGCAAAGTTTATTCTGTGCTAATGTAATCTAATATTTAATTTTTTTTAAAAATGTTGTAGATTGTTGATGTAGATAAAATATCATATTTATTGTTACTACTGTATATCCATACTAAATTATTATTGGATCTCTAATGCTTTCAGAATCTTTACTTTAAAAAAAAGTATATACAGGTACTTTGCTAAAGCTAAAGTAAAAAAGTTTTTTTTAACAAGTATTAACTATTATAAACATTATTTTAGCTAAAGTATTTGTATCAATACAGTGTGTCTGTGGGGTAAAAGGCCATACTTGCCACCTCATACATTTATACGATTTTTAAATGAGCAAACCGATATATGATTTATTTTCACACAAAATCTGTTGTTCCATCAATGCTCAATACAAAAAAACCCCTGCTATCATACACTGTAGTGAAAAGCAGTTTTTCTTAAAGTCCCCCTGTAGTCAATCATTGTATCCCATAAAACTCATATTTGATCACCAAAATTACATATTTAAGCATTTTTTCCTTGAAAAAAATCTCTTTATGCCTTAAAATATTTTGAATGTAACTCGACACCCTTGCCTCATTTAGTATGCGTGGTTCTGTGAATATGCAAATGAGCCCCGCCTCCACTCACTCACTCAGCTCAGAGATCCACTCGTTCACGATCTGATTGGTTACAAGGTAGTTTATGACGTCAGAAACACCAGTGTTTTTGAGACTGTCTTTGGTTCACTGCAGTTTTAAGGAGGAAATACTCAGCAATGCTGTCGACTTATGAATTTACACATGGTCTGACTAATATGTTAACATGTTTAACATAATAAAACGTTTAATGTTTTTGCATATTAAAAACACCACAGACATATAAACAACATCAAAAGCTGGATTTTTACGACAGGGGGACTTTAAGGTGCGCCTTTAGCCCCGCTGTACCCTACTTATGTTTTAGATCAGGATACACTATATACAGTCTTAAAGTGATGCTCACGTGAGTTTAAAGCAACTGTTGATTTCAAAAGTACAGTAAATATCCCCAGACACTAGAGGACGCTGTGTCTGTTTACATTCTCATAAAAACCTGGCAGATGAACTCAGTCCAGTCAAAGCCATGAATGATGAATGTGCAGTCGTTGATTAGTGATTAGTTTTATGTTGATTATTCCTCAAAGGACTGTTTTATTGTCTGGACATATTAAAGCATTACTTTCTGAATGTGATTTTGAACGGATGGATATATAACTTGGCTGTATATCAACCTTTCCTAATGTTTTCATCTCACACTGTTTTTGTAACTCACAAACTGGTATTGTGGTGTTAAGTTGAGTCAGTTCACTAACTTTATCATCATAAATCATACTGTATTTACAATTTCCACTCTGAATGATTTCAAGGGAGAGTGGCATTAAAATAATCTTAATACTTGCAAAGTCATTCCTGATTACATTCAGATGGAATTTGGCATGTTCTTTTTAAACAAATAAATGCTGAATTGAGTAAATGTTAAATAAAATGAGAATTATATAAAGTCATGTCATAATTTTGCCCAGCATGCTCTATAGTTAAGCACTAAGGCATTATAGACATAAAAGTATGACTTTATATAAGCGGCTTGGAGAAGATGTCTATTGTGAAAAGTGGCATACTAATATGACTCTACTTGATAAAATCATTATTAGAGGTTTAGTCTGGTTATTAGTGATCAATGAACTAGTTCTCAAAGTTTTTGGTCCTGGTTTTAAAGGCCTGATATTACAGAGTATATGTATATATATGTGTGTGTATGTGTGTGTGTGTGTGTGTGTGTGTGTGTGTGTGTGTGTGTGTGTGTGTGTGTGTGTGTGTGTGTGTGTGTGTGTGTGTGTGTGTTTTAATAGCTTTGAACATTATATATTTTAAGCCTATCATTTAGTTTTGAATTTCATTTTAATTTTCTTCTTTATGATTTTATAGGCCTACTTTTATTTCCTTTTTAAATTTTTTAACTCTCTTATAAAACTATGAAAGCTTGTTTCCTGAATAAAAAAAAGAAAAAAGGTTATAAATTGCCTGCAGGTCTGACTTTTGTTTGTTTGTTGCAGGTCTGAGTTTATCTCACACTTCTGGGGAAAATAAATATCAGAACTGCGAGTTATAAACTCGCAATTATGAGAAATAAATTCATAACTGCCAGATATAAACTCATAATTCGGACTTTTGTTTTGTGCTCATTGCGAGAAACAAAGTTCGAACTGTAAAGTAAAAAGTCGCAATAAGCCGTGCTAAAAAAAACAAGTTTCCATATAAAAGAGCTGTTAGGGTTTTCATTTATTTTATTTTGTAGTTTTCATAGTCATGGCTCCTGTATGTCACATGATTCCCTTATCCGTCATGTGATCATGTAACAGGCTCATGTGTAACATTTGTATTGGTTTATTGAGTTCAGCAGTGTCTTGTTAAGTCATTAGTCTATAAAGCCCGCATGTGACCCGTGTTCCCTGTTACCGCTGTTGGTAAGTTCTGGTCATGTTTAGGTCGAGGTCAAGTCTATCATTGTTTACTGTATTTAGTTCATGCTGGGATCTAAATAAACTGCACATGGGACTTAACTCAGTGGACTTTTGTGTCAATCTAATGGCAAACATGTTTATATGTCAACAACACTCTTGCTCAACCCTAAAAAGGGCAAGACAAAGAGACATCAGAAAATAAGTTATTGCTATTTTCAATGTTATTATGACACAAATAACGGTTTTCTTCAAAACATGACTTTTATTTTTGATTTTAATGTTTGTATCCCCCAGGATACGCCACCAAATATAATCCTTTTTATAAATTGATCAAAAATGATAAACACTACAATAAGGTCTAGTTTATCAAACTTAGTTGATAAAAATGCAATTATTTCTTGTTTGGACAGTTCTCACACAACTTTTTGTTTACTAAATGTGTTAGTAATTGTCAATATTACCATTACGATTAATACATGCTGTAGAATCTCAACTATAGTTGACAAAAGAACCCATATTGTAATGTTACCATAATAATAATTTTTGCTGTTTTAGTATGTTAATGTTCTGTAATTTACTATACATTGTAAAAATGATTTTTTTTGAAGTAGTAAATACAACAAAGATTATTGAAGTATAGCCTTACAGGAAAATAATATCTCAGTCTTGTTACTTCAAAATTTCACGTTTAATGTTACTTCCCATTTCCTTGTAATTAATAGTGAACTCACTATATAGCAATTTCCGAGTGAAAATTGATTCACATAATTTTTTTCCCCATGTAATTTATTTTAAGCAATATGACAATGATAATGTTCCTTTTTATTCTGAAGTGGAATCGTCAGAATGGAAAATATGATTTTCTCATGCGAAAATCTCCATGTCGAGGCAAATAGAGCTGCTCACACACACGCGCGCGCGCGCGCACGAGCAACAGTCGCGCGGTGGAGGATGCGCACAACATGAGCAACAGCCAATACAGCTCATGCACAGCAGAACACGGTGCATTCTGACTCTCTTCTGCTCATTTCGTGTCGGGAATGTGATCCACAAACACTTTATTTGCTCAGCCTCTCGTTTGAGGCCGGCTAGATGTTTTTTGCGTCCTTTTTTTCTGGATCAAACCTCCGGTTCATCGTCACGGTTCGGCGGAGACGCTTCACATCACAGGTGACTGATTCCTCTCCTCATCTCTGAAACGTGAAATGAAATAATACGAATTCGAATGCATGTACGATGTTGTAGTCAGGATGAGCCAATATAAAAGGCTCATGTGTGTCCAGTTTATTCCTAGAGATCAGTGAGCGCGCATATTCCCTTTTTTGTATATCTAGTAATGATGAATTCTCGCTTTGACTGGACCTGCGTGAAGCGCTTTTAGTGGAGAAAATCGTCCCATCTGATCCAGTGTGATGCACTGATGAGTTTCTGATCGAATCGAATCAAGAGGAGACGCGGACCCGGAGCTCATATGGAGAAGAACGAGATTTGCTCGTAAATGAAGATGAATCGAGAGCAGATTTATGAGCAGAACCGGCTCCTCTACACGTTTGCAGATGTTCGGCTCGAACTGGGTTACAGTAGAGCAGATTTGAGGCCACACATATGCTCTTATTTCACATAGATTCGGGTTGCGCGCACATCACGCGCGGCGACGTGAGGAACAGATGAAGGGCTTATTTGGGATTTATGATGAGTTTATCACGCAGTTATTGATCACTGGTACAGGATCTTTTATTAGGGGTTATTAAAGGGAGGTTAGGAGGAGAGGGATCTCTCTCTTTATTTGTGTTTTCAGTCTATCATGTTCACATGCGTATGTCTGACATGATTTCCTACAGATTCTGCATGTGGCATCAGTAGATGCGGTTCACTACTGCCTACTGATGGCAACATTCAACCTACAGTGTTTTAAAACATTTTAACTGCTACATAAAATATGATCGTGTAACTAATATCTAAATGCATTTAGATTAAATAAAAAAATCCCTGCCATGCATGTAAATATGTATTTCACTGTTCCATAATGCATCTGAGACGTTCCAGTTCAATAGTAAAAACAAATGACTTGTTGTAAAACTGGAATTTTTGAATGTTTAAAATAAAACTGAATAATTTTACATGAAAGCAATAACACATTTTAATTTAAGTGGTGTAACTGCAATATAAAAAACGCCAAAAAAAGACTGAAAAAAGGTCTTCAGTGTTTCTGCCTGCATTAGCTTTATTAATGTATTGATTAAAGAGCAGCAGCCAATGATTAAGTAAATATAACGTTTAAGTTAACGATAATTCTACACCTATTTATGGAAGCTTGTGACCGCCATGAAACAAAACATTTTAAAAGATAATTGCGACTTTTATCTCGTTTTTTTCCCCTCACAGCGAGATATTAAAAGTCAGAATTGTGCAATAAAAAAGGTCACAATTACCTTTATTTTTTATTTTGTGGCCGAAACAAGCTTCCATACTGTGACCAGTGCTGGGTAGTAACTATGATTACATGTAATCTGGATTATGTAATCAGATTCCAAAAATTAAGTATTTGTAATTAGATTATATTACATTTAAAAAGGCTTGTAACCAATCAGACTACAGTTACTTTTCTATTGATTACATGATTACAAGTTATTCTCACAAGTTGATCATAATTCATTGATTCTACTTTATTTTAAAATTTCCTTTCTAAAAGCTCTTCCAGGAGCAATATATCCAATGGAATATTATTTCTTTTTCTTTGTATTTTTATATCAATAATTTACAAGATTGTCGAAACAATGTGATAAACAAGTTGGGTCAAAAGTAATCTAAAAAGTAGTCAGAATGCATCACCTAACATGAGTAATCTATTGCATCACTAACTATTTTTATCATGTGATTTGGAATCAACTGACTACAATTTGTAAGAAATCTCCCCAGCACTGACTGTGACCTTCAATCTTTTCTGTCTGATTTTCTCTCCTCTGTTTCATTAGATACGCAATAGAACTCAGAATATAGAAGCAGAAACTGTCTGACAGCGGCGTTTTCTCCGTCAACCGGATCTAGACCAGAAAAATGGACTACAAAAGTACAAGATTTTCTGAGCATCACTAACAGTTTCTGGACTCCTTCAAAACGAGATATAATATCTCAGATCATCTGTTCTGGATTACTTACTTTGGAGAGCATGATTACTTCCAGGGCTGGAATACTAGAGACTAATCTAGTTTATGTGTGCAAACTCGATTACATGGGCGAATCCCTCATGAACGGAGCCTAATTCGTGTTTCTGCAGGACGTGCGTTGACTCGTGTTGTTTATGTGGTCGTTCTTTCAGCAGAAACAAAGAATTCGGAATGTTCACGGTCTAAGAACATTCTTTTGGAACGTTATTCCCTGAATATATCGTCACAAATTCCGTTCTGCCGGCTGTTGGTGTGGAGCTGAGTCCCATGGCCCGACCCGGCTCCGGGGTTCTGGTGTCGTTGGGAGGAGGATACTCGTCTCAGAGCATGGCACGGGTGGTGGTTTGGGAATGGATGAACGAACACGGCCGATGGAGGCCGTACAGCGCCACCGTTTGTCATCACATCGAAAACGTCCTGAAGGGAGACGCTCGTGGGACCGTCATACTGGGACAGGTGGATCCGCAGCTCGCGCCGTACGTCATTGACCTGCAGTCCATGCATCAGTTCAGACAAGACACAGGTGAGTCACGGATACACACAGGAAATCACATCACTCCGCTCATGCTCTTTTCTGGATGTTTAACCATGAAACGTGTGCTTTTGATGTGTGGGAACTTTAGTCAGTGTTTAGGCAAGTCCAAACATTCACATTCAATTCAAATCCACTGCAAAATATCTTTTTCGTAAAATGTTCTCTGTTAGTTCACCCAAAAATGTCAATTTTCACACCATTTACTCATCTTCAAGCCATCCTAGGTGTATATGACTTTCTTCTTTCAGCCGATCACAATCAGAGTTTAAATTTAAAAATATTCTGGCTCTTTCCAAGCTTTATAATGGGAGTAATTGTTGCCTAAGCTTTTGAAGCCCAAAAAAGCACATCCGTCTATCGTAAAAGTGATCCATACGACTCAAATCAGGCCTTCTGAAGCCATGCATGACGAGTGACCTCTGACCCGTCACATGACGAGTGACCTCTGACCCGTCACATGACGAGTGACCTCTGACCCGAAGCCAGTGATTATAGTTTATAAAGTTCTATGGATATTTTTCTTCACTTCAGAAGGACCTTATTAACCCCTGGAGTCGTATGGATTACTTTAATGATGGATGGATGTGCTTTTTTGTGCCTCAAAAACGAAGGCACCATTCACTCCCATTATAAAGCATGGAAGAGGATATTTTACAATACAACGCCGATTGAGTTTGGCTGAAAGAAGAAAGTCATATACACCTAGGATGACTTGAGGGTGATTAAATTATGGGATTGTTCTCTTTTTTGGGTGAACTATCCCTGTAAGTGAGTTTGTGCAAGAAAAAACATCTTTTTTGTGTTTTCAGAAAAATAATCTTGTATTCCCTTTGAATTAGGTTTAGTTTCTGATCCCATTTGCAGATATTTTTTCTAGTTTAAATCATCAACTCACTTAATTTTGACAGTTTAAATTTTAAACACGTATTTAAATGTATCTTGATTTAAGAATGTTTAGATATTAAAAAAAAAACTTCGTAAGAAATTATTTATTTCACAGTGCATGTGAAGTTTGTTTGTTCGTTTGTTTGTTTGTATACTTTATTGTCCTTTGTCTTGGACTCAAGGCTGTATTAATACACAACATACATACAACAAATGGACTCAAGGCTGCATTAATATATACATATAACAAATGCACACACAATCCATAGAGCTACATTACTGCATCTTGCTATTTAACATATTAATTGATAGAGGAGTAAAATATTTTTTATAACGGTTACTCTTACACAGTGGCTCTATACCGTCTCCCTGATGGCAGCAACTCATGCATTGGAAGTGGATCTGAATTGAATGTGAATGTGTGGATTAAATGACTAGTTGTCTAAGCACTTACTAAAGTTCCCACACATCAAAAGCACACCTTTCAAGGTTAAACGTTCAGAAAAAAAGCGTCCGAGATTGTCGGAGAGGTTCTCATGTGCTAGTAGTGTTCATGCTGCATTTGAAGTCAACTAGATGAACAAAGACAGCTTCAGGGTTTGTGACTGCTTGGAAAATCTGTGCGGTTCCAACTAAGAGCTGATATTCTCTGAAGACCATCTCTACACACACACACACACACAGATCGGCACGTCCCCAGGGCTCTCTGTTCGCATGATGCCATTGCCGCTGGCCACTGTTTTCCCTCGTGAGAGAACATGACCTAAAGTAGAACAGTTCAGGGTTAAATTAGGACACATGGGATGCTCTGTGGAAAACAGAGCTGTGTTATTTTGGTGCATGTTTGTGTTCATTACAGCTCATCTTTTAAAGATGAAGTGTGTCATTTCCGTGGAATAAACATCACCAGATACCGTAGTAAATATTCCCACAGATTTTCTGTCTGCCATTGTTCATAAACACAGATAGTCCTGATCCTAAACTCGCCTTGAGTCAATGTTTCTGTATCAATCTCTGAACATTAATCTGATGAGGAGGTATTTAATATCATTGCCATGTGACTTGGATGCGTCTGTCTCTTTCTATTTGGCTTCTTAACTAGTTTAATGCAGATTAGCTTAGTTTTGCTGGAGAAATGGCACAGTTCTGGTACTAACCAATAACCAGCATGTAAATTCAACATTGATTGGCTGCAGGAAGATTGCTTAGTGGAAGTAGTTCATCTGTGAAAGTAAAAGAAAAACGAACCACAGACTCTCCTGGATATTTAGGCCTTCCTGCTAATCCGTAAAACCAGACTAAACCTAAAATGAGAAATCAAAGTCTCTTAATGTATGACCTCTGACTTTGTGGTTTCTCTGCTTCACCAACTTCCAGATGCTCTCGCTCGCTCTCTCTCTCTCTCTGTGTGTGGGATGGGTGGGTATACTTAGTTATACTTGTGGGACAAAATTGTCAGTAGAAGTGAGCTAAAACTAACTAAATCTCCCTTTGGGAGATTTTAACGCTCTAAATATGCATATTGTTTTCTGTTATTGTGTTAAGCTAGTAGTCAATTTAATGGCCATTATCTAAAAACATTAAGTCTATGGTACTTTGTCATTTAAAAGTGTGTTTGTGTGGGTTTGTGTAACCATGGTTATTATTGGGAACAAAATCTTTCCCAGAAGTGTGTTAAATCCAATAAAACCTTCAATTTGGGGGCGTCTTCATTTGAAAAATGATTAATAAATTAAGCAAATCATGGTTTTTAGTTCTAAGGAAGCAGTTTTTTTAGTGTGTTCTGACTGGTTACGAGGATGTTGCTATACAGTTGCTATGGTGCTTTGGATGGTTGCCAGGGCGTTGCTATGTGATTTCTAAAGTGGTTTTAAGCATGTTTTATGCAGTCGCTAAGGTTTTCAAAATTATCTCATCATGTTGCTCTGCAGTAGCTGGGGTTTTCTTATTGAATGGTGTTGCTATGCAGTTGCTATGGTGCTTTGGATGGTTGCTAAGGCGTTGCAATGTGGTTTTAAGCATGTTTTTATAGTTTCTAGGGTTTTACCTTCTTTTACATTTTTTTTATATTAGGGGTAGAGGGTGGGTTGTAGATTTGGTTGTACTTGTAATGTTTTTCATTGTCCTCAGAAATATAACAACATGTATCGAACCAATATTTGAAGTGCTATGCAGCTGTGCAAAGGCAAAAAGGCAGTTTCTGTCAAAATTGTGTTATAATCAAATCAGGTCTCTTAGACTAGATAGGTTTGACTGAACTTTGATCAGAAACCTGAGGTCAGATCATTAAAAATTGAATAAGAAAACTTTAAAGATAAGACATTTTGTCTTGCGTGTGTGTAAAATTTTGGACCGCTTAAAACGAAGTGTAATATTGTGAATTGGATATATGCATGCTTATTTTAGGTGTCCTGGTTCTTCCAGATGGAGCTCTCTTAATAGATTTAGTGTTCTGAGATTCATGAGTGTGTGTGTGTGTTGTGTGTGTGTGTGTGTGTGCGTGTGTGTGTGTGTGTGTGTAGTGTGTGTGTGTGTGTGTGTGTGTGTGTGTGTGTGTGTGTGTAGTGGCGGTGTCCCTCCCTCACTGCTTGGATCTGTCATTTAGTCTGAGGTTTCCTCACGTGCAGTAAGTATGCAGTATGGTACGGTCTTTAATAAACAGCAGCTGGTCACTAAGGTCATACTGACATCGCTCAGCCCTGCAGAATTCCTTCTTTCTTCAGCCTTGTGGGATTCTTGCGGAAAATAGTTTGATGTGCGTGCTGCTCGTTTTAGGATTGCCGGGTGACTGGTTGCCAGGGCGTCACTGTGTGGTTGCTTTGGTTTTTGTCAGTTTTTGTCATGTCTTCATGCAGTTTCTAGGGTTTTCTAAATGTTTTTTTTAGCATGTTGCTTTGCACAACTGTAGCTAGTGTGTTCTGACTGGTTGCCAAGGCATTGTTATGTGGTTCTATAGTGGTTTTATAGTGGTCTTTGTGCAGTTGCTAGAGTTTTCTAACTAATATTAGCGTGTGTTCTGACTGTTTGCCAGGGTGTTGCTATTCAATTGCTATGGTAATGTGGGTAGTTGCCAGGGCGTTGCTATGTGGTTTCCAAGGAGGTTTTAAGCATGTTCTTATTCAGTTGCCAGGCTTTTTAAAATTGTTTTTAGTGTGTTGCTATACAATATCAAGTGTGTTCTGATTGGTTGCCCGAGTGATGCTACGTAGTTGCTATGGTGCTGTGGATGGTTACCAAGGTGTTGCTATGAGATTTCTAAGGTGGTTTTAAGCATGTTTAATGCAGTTTCCAGGGTTTTCTAAATGATTTTAACATGTTGCAACCTGCTATGCAGTAGCTAGGGTGTTCTTATTGGTTGCCAGGGTGTTGCTTTGCAGGTCCTGTGGATGGTTTGCCAAGGCGTTGTAATATGGTTTCTAAGGTGGTTTTTGGAATGTTTTTATGCAGTTGCTAGGGTTTTCTTATCTTTTTTAACCGGTTGCTATGCAGTTGCTAGGGGGTTCTGATTGGTTGCCAGGGTGTTGCTACGTAGTTGCTATGGTGCTTTGCATGGTTTCTAATGTGTTGCTAGGGTTTTCTAAGGTGTTCTGGGTTCCTTCTATGTGGATCTGTGGATTTTTTCAACTGTTTTATGGTCCATAAAGGTAAAAATGGTGCCTCTGATCTCTTAGTAAAGTGGCAACACACTCTCCTTAACAACACACAGGATTTGAGGAATCATTGGCAAACGCTGCAGGATGATGCACACACTTAACTTTATCACTTACCGTTTCATCACATCTCTAATAAGGAAAGACTGGAGAGCGTCTGGTCTGTGTGTGTGTGATGAACGGCAGTGCAGATGTGATTGTGTGTGTTTGTATGGAGTTTGATCTCTGGCCAGACTCAATCGGTCTGTTTGTCTCAGGAGAGAGTCTGTGGTTTTCTGCAGCGCTGTAGATGTCTTCTCTTACACGTCTCATTTGTAAAGAGACACTGCAATGATTTGTTTTGCTCAATGGACTGGACGGAGATATACAGTGTTGTATTCAAAGTGCTTTATAAATATCATCAGCCAATCAGTGTTAAAGTTAAAGCAGGCATTTAAAACCTAACTAACCAGTTATGCAGCCTTCCTATAACACAAACAGTACAGCATGGTGCTAACAATGCCAAAGTCATGGGTCCCAATCCCAGGGAATTCATGAGTTGGAAAAATGTATAGCTATGTACGTATAATGCAATGCAAGTCACGCATCTGCCAAATGCTTATATGTGAATGTGAACTTTTCAGGAATGCCATCCACTAAGCATTAAACATTGTTGCTCTGATTATAATAATGCATATATTATATAATGCATATTTTTTGTCAAATGACTTTCATTATTTTCTGTTGTTCACACATCTCTCTGAATGTACTTTATTTTAGCGACTGTGGTTTTGCTATAGGAGGTTGCATTTTTATAAATAGTAGTAGTATGTATTTATTTATTATTTAAGATAATTTTTCTTTTAATTTCAAATCATTGTCTATCTGGTATGTTTATTATTACCAGGTTCCTTCCTTCCATCCATCCATCCATCCATCCATCCATCCATATTTTAGTGCATCATGGATTTGCAACTTGTTTCTGACAGAGAACATTTTGCCCTGTATATTTAACACTAAAAAAACATTCAAAATATTAACACAGTGTATCGTTAAGCAATGTACGGAGCCCCTAGGCCCAAGGGACATGGTGAAGGAAAAAAATATGAGATGGAGAAAAAAAATTATTTACCAATGCTCTTACATTCTCTCGTAAAAACGTTTTCGTTTTCTTGCTTCAAAAACTGAACGTTTTGGTGGAGAACGAGTTTGTATGTAAACTGCGACAGGCGTCACACAGCTGTCATTTGCATAGTTTTCCCGCAGGACACGCCCACAGTCGCCGTTTCTCAAGTCGCCAGTAAACATCTCACATTGACCCTGACAAACACTACTGTCATAGAAATACTCTTATAGTCAGCGCTAAGCTAATATAGTGTGACTAATTGTTTGTCTTTAATTCAAACAGAACAGCCTGTGGTCTCACTGATTGGCCAGCCACGGCCTGGCTCATGAATATTGATTAAGTTATGTGATATCTGATTTGCTGAAAGGCAGATGGTATTAGGTGAGCTTTAGCCAATAGTTGGATTAGGGCATGATGCTTAAATTCTGTCGAGTGCTAAAGCAGCCGGTTGGCAGATGCTTCTGCAAGGTCGTGACGTTTTTGTTTTGTGCATCTGGTACTTTTTGCCCTTCATGCTGCTGTCCACTAGTTTATCTGCCAGAAAGTAGAGTTTACAGTCATTTCTAGAGGTTTTCTGGATCAGATTTGGTGATGGCTATGCTTCTGATTGACTGATTATGTTGTGTATGAGTGTGTTTGACTGTAATGTTTCGTTTAACATTCAGTTGTTAAGATTTCCACAGCGCTGTTTAGAGCGTGAGAAACTCATTCGAGCTGATGTGTAAACTCATAGGCTTTTGTGGTCACAAATGTGTTAGTGTGTTCTTTGAATGCAGGTTTGTGTTGCCTAAGTGTTTTTTGTAGGGCATATACGTGCATATAGAGTCTCATTCATCCTTACTGAGAATGAAACTTATGTACAGGTTACATCTATGGCAGCAGTTTCCCAGCAAACGCTTCAAAAGTGTGGTGTCTTTTGAAATTAAATTAATACTTCAATTCAGCAAGGACACATTAAATTGATAAAGTCACAGTAAAGACTTTAATATTTTCATTTTTGGTAATGCTGATACAGAGCACTGATACCTGTACTTTCATTGTATTTGTAATTTAAAAAAAAAAATATTGGGTAGAGAAACCAAAAGAATGTTAATCATATTAGTTGCCTTAATTCGTTTGGCAAATAGATATTTACCTCAGTTTTTTTTCATGGATAATAATGACTGATAAATGTACTTTAGGAGCTTCTGTTACTTTCACTGTTCATTCTATTCTATTCCTTTTTTTTGTCTTTCATTACAGAAAACAGTGCTTTGTCGCTTTTTTACGCTTGTTCTAACAGTAGTTTTCAGGCACAGAAATGGAATAAGTGAAAAAAAAAAGTAAAATAACACTCCATAAAGTCCCCATGACATTAAAATTGAATTTATTTGGCTTTTAGGATGATTATGTTAGTCTTACGTATCTATAAGCTAGTTATATGTAAGCTAGTGCACTCTAAAAACTTTAACGCAATGAAATCAAACATTCTACCATATGAACTGAGTAAATGTAAGTAAAAAAATTAAGTAGATCTGAGTAACTGTATTTGGTACATTAACAAATAAAATTGAGGAAAACATTTTAAACTATATTTATGAGTAATATTAATTGTTTTTATTTATGAGTATTAACTTTAATATCCTGTAAACCTTTGTAAAATACTCCACACAACCACAGGTAATGTTATACATGTCATCGGCCTTTATTGTCGATGAGTACAGCAATACAGCATATTTTATATTGTTTTAACATGTATACACCATTGCCTACATTTTAAACTCATATAACAAAAATATTAGAAGTAAAAACTAAAATTTTTAATAGTAATTCAAGTGTAATCAACCGGTCTGCTATCCAAATTCCACTCTGCGGGTGAACTTCGACCTTTAGACCGCCGTCCTGCGTTTCACTCATAGCCGAAAGATGCTGCGGCGCGACTAACTCCATAACCTGCCAATAAATAAACAGTGCACATTTCTGAGGACATTTTATCATCCAAATTAATTATATTCATTATCTTTAGGAATAAACTTGTGTGTTTTATGCAAGGCATCAGGCATTTCAATCAAGTCAAGTCACCTTTATTTATACAGCGCTTTTTAAAATGCAGATTGTTCCAAAGCAGCTTTACAGAGATAACCGGAAAATAATGTTGCAATAATATTGTTCAATTAAATGTCCCCAACTAAACAAGCCAAAAGCCAATGGCGACAAAGGAACCAAAACTCCATCAGTGACAGAATGGAGAAAAAAATCTTGTGAGAAACCAGACTCAAAGTCTCAGTTCTCCTCTGGCCAGCGAACCAACAGTGTGTGATTATGATTCAGGCATTACAGGTCAGAGGTCAGATTGGATCGGAATATTGTATTATGCAGCTCATCTGTTTGAGGACCGGAGTCGTCACGCGCGTATGGAGACGGGTTTGCTGAGGATCAGTGCCGATGGCTATCGTGTCGATGAGGCCTTCACTACATCTTGTGTTGTGGTCGTGTCTAGGCTCAGGTCCTCCATCTGATCTGGATACGGCCCGGATCCGGCTGACTACATCATGCGTTGTGGTCGTGTCCAGGCGCAGGTCCTCCATCTGATCTGGATGCGGCCCGGATCCGGCTGACTACATCATGCGTTGTGGTCGTGTCCAGGCGCAGGTCCTCCATCTGATCTGGATGCGGCCCGGATCCGGCTGACTACATCATGCGTTGTGGTCGTGTCCAGGCGCAGGTCCTCCATCTGATCTGGATACGGCCCGGATCCGGCTGACTACATCATGCGTTGTGGTCGTGTCCAGGCGCAGGTCCTCCATCTGATCTGGATACGGCCCGGATCCGGCTGACTACATCATGCGTTGTGGTCGTGTCCAGGTGCAGGTCCTCCATCTGATCTGGATACGGCCCGGATCCGGCTGACTACATCATGCGTTGTGGTCGTGTCCAGGCGCAGGTCCTCCATCTGATCTGGATACGGCCCGGATCCGGCTGACTACATCATGCGTTGTGGTCGTGTCCAGGCGCAGGTCCTCCAACTGATCTGGATACGGCCCGGATCCGGCTGACTACATCATGCGTTGTGGTCGTGTCCAGGCGCAGGTCCTCCATCTGATCTGGATACGGCCCGGATCCGGCTGACTACATCATGCGTTGTGGTCGTGTCCAGGCGCAGGTCCTCCACCTGATCTGGATACGGCCCGGATCCTTTGGTCGAGTCAGAATACTGTGACATCACTCGCTGCTGATGTAGGTGTCATGCATGTGTTTTACAGGCCGTCTGACAGATGAGTTGTTGAACTTGCAGGGCAGTTCATTACAGCAGCCTCTTATTTATTCTCATCACGTTTGCACACTGAAGCATTTTAAAACAATTAACCTGTAAAGGTGATGAAGGAGAGCCAAGACGCCTCCTCTCTCTCTCTCTCTCTCTCTCTCTCTCTCTCTGGTCAGCACTTGTCTTGTCTTGACTGGTGGAATAAATAATATCAGCCAGATGCTTTTTGGCAGGAGCTCCCCATGCGGCCGATCCAAAATGGAGTAGCGTCGGGCCACAGTTTCCACTTTGCTCATTAGGAATGACAGCCAAATGTTCTCTTAGAAGGATCCGCAGTCTCAAGGTGAATTATAATCTGCCAGGACACGCCACGTCCTTTAGGTCTATGCTTATTCTACTTTCTTGCAAGATTATTAATGATAACTAAAACTAAAAGCATTAAAAAATATATATTTTTTGCATGCAATAAAATAAACGTTAACTGAAATTAAATAAAGTGTAAACTCTAATTTTTTTTAACTTGGACTACAAAAATAACTAGAATTTAGGCTACATAGAAAATAATAAAAAACTACAGATATATTTTTAAAAAACTAATAAAAAAGACAAATACATGCAACAAATTTTCTAAAACTTTTACTAAAATTAAAACAAAAAGTAATATTAAATATTAATTATGATAATACAATAAAACTGGTTTGTAGTTTGTTCTTAGCAACACATTTCCTAAAGAGTGATGTCAAAATCTCAGATTAATAGTGTTATTTTAGTATCATTTGAGGTACTATTATTGTTTTTATTTTTGCATTTTCTGTTCAGTTTGAGCAATTTTAATACTGTATTTATTTTAGTAATATTGTAATATTTGTGCAATATTGTTTTTTTAAATGTCTATATTGTTATGTTTGTTGTTTTTATTCTCATTAGGTTTTTTTTATTTTATTATAGTACTTCAACTTAAACTAAATGAAAAGAGTAAATTACCTTGGCAACTAGTTAATGTATATTTTATTGCAAGTAACAACAATGTCTTTTATGGTTTTGGTTTTAGTAAACTATATTAACCTTGATTCCAGAATGATTGTTTCATTGCTTATCTTAAATAACATTTTTCTGACATGATTTGAATGTAAAATGACAGGCTCCGCCCCCAGATTGTTTGATTAGAGGCTCCGCCCCTGTACAGTGTGTGGGAATAGTGGAGGAGTCGAACTGCTTTGGTTTAACACGGGGTTTTCCACCGAGTGTGTGTGTGTGTGTGAGAGAATGTGTTCTGGGTTTTTCTAGCAGGAAATACAGTGGTCTTATCTGAAACGCTTGACACCGAAAGCTGCATCACAGCAAAGCATCTACTATACAGTTTACTGTAGTACATCATATACTGTGTGAATCTGTTTAGTCAAGTGGGCATAATTGGCGCTGACGCTCACACACTGGGCATCACAGGGGCAGCGGACACTTTTGTACCAACTTCCTTTGGCGCAGGAACGGTCACGATGCATCTACACGTGTGTGTGTGTGTGTTTTGGGTCCTCTGCAGTCATGGCTTAGAGCTACAGTCTTTCTGCAAGCACTGCAGGAACTCTGCTAACTAGCAGCTTCACATGAGCAAAGCAATATCTGTATCTGTTACAATGGCAAAGTGATTTGTATCTGTGTTCAGATAAAATCAGATGTGGAGTTTGTCAAAACATAGCAAATTCTGGTTTATTATGAGATCTGATGACACTGCAACGTTTTACAACAATATTCGAAGGACCCATGAGTTTTTGTCGTTCAGGATTTTTTTTTAACTCTAGATTTTTACCTGATCAAATATTTTAGAGCTTTGCATAACAAGAAAAAATATTTATTTTTATTAATTTA
>CM060623.1:32620123-32622623 GCA_030578275.1 Meda fulgida
TGTTACAGTATTTTACGTTGTGTTACAGTATGTTATGTTGTGTTTGTTGTGTTACAGTATGTTACGTTGTGTTACAGTATGTTATGTTGTGTTTGTTGTGTTACAGTATTTTACGTTGTGTTACAGTATGTTATGTTGTGTTGTTGTTACAGTATGTTATGTTGCGTTTTATGTTGTGTTGTGTGTGTGTTTGTTGTTAGGTTGTGTTTGTTGTGTTACAGTGTTACATTGTGTTACAGTATGTTATGTTGTGTTTGTTGTGTTACAGTATGTTACGTTGTGTTGTTGTATGTTATGTTGTGTTTGTTGTGTTACAGTATGTTAAGATATGTTATATTGTGTTGTGTTATATGTTATCATCATGATGTAATGGATAGGGCTGCCCTCGACTAAAGGTTTTTCTAGTTTACTAGAAGTCGTTCATTTAAGCGATTATAGTCGACTAATCGCATATGTATATGAATAAGCCAAATCATAAAATGAGCCTTTAAATGCCTATACTGTACATGGCCTAATCATCGCTCACGCGCACGCATAGAGCTTGCCACAGCGCACCGGCAAACGAATGACGATGAAGTAGACTGTGAGCATTAATAAGTTGTAGATAAACGAGTGTTTTCTGTGTTTTCGTCTGCAGTGATGAAGGGGACGATGCTGACTCGTCATCTCCGCAGAAGTGCACGTATCTATATGCACGTTTCATAACATAAACGGAGAATAATCGATTTCCATTTGAATCGGAGTTATTTCTCACGTCTGTGAGGAAAGATCAAGCTGAGTTCCGGGTTATTTTTTGATGCGCTCACGTTCACAGAGACCGAGGCGGCGGAAAGCACAATATTTAGTAATTGCGAGTGCACACAAATACAAATATCAGTTTTAAATGTTTCAGACTCTTGATGTAAGACTAAAAATGATGAAGTGATCGCGCTGGCGCCAACATGTGCGCTAATAACCTCCACACAAACACTTGAATAGAATTAAGCTGAATCATTATGAACCTCCCTTCAATTATGAATATGCCTATATGATTCATAGTGTTGTAAGTCAGATACATCTATGTTAAGCGTTGGTGAAGTAGTTTTCGTAAGAGTTTTTGAAGCAGGTTTGTTTTCTAAAGAGCTTTGGATCATCTGACCCATTTCAGGGTTGTTTTTGGCTTACTTTACATATAAACACTAACGGTTACTGAGTCTCAGCTCAACGCCTGACTTCCTGTTCCACTTCCTGTGAGCGTGTGCGATCAGAAGAGGAAGTGTTTAATGAGAGCAGGAGAGGATGGAGACTGATGGAGACTCGTCGGAGGACAGACGGTAGGATCGCTCTCATGTTGGTTCAGTGACTCGATCACGACCGAGGGCTTTGACTCGCTGCTCGAGGAAAACAGAACGAGTTTGAGATCTGAGGAGAGATACGAGACGAGTGTGACAGTTTCCATGCGTGTTGATATGAGACGCGGTTTTACTGCAGTAAACGGCTGAACTCTATGCGGGCGTTTAGCTTAACCCTGTACAAAGGGTTTTATTTTATTTAAGTTATATAGGTTAATAATTCCTTTATCAGATGTTCACTTCAAACGTATTAATTATTAATATAACGTATAGGCCAATTGAGCGGAGTTTTATTTTATTTTATATTATTTTATTAATTCATTGAGTTATGTAATAATTCCATTTATTAAATGATCTATAGGCTAATTGAGAAGATATTGTATTTTATTTGAGTAGTGTAATAATTCACTTTATCAGATGGACATTTAAAATGAGTAAATTTAATGTATAGACCAGTTGAGCAAAATCATTTTATTTTATCATTTTTCAATTTATCAAGTTTTTGAATGTTTTCTTTTATATTGTATTATGATTTCTATTGAGTTTTTAATTTATTTTTTTAAATAATTCCATTTATTTGTTGACCTACAGGCTAATTGAAGTATTTTGGAGTTTCAAATACCATTGATAAACATTCAGTATCATGATATGTTTAGTTTAACCTGAAGTTTAGAGCACTAGAATTACCTAGTTTACATCAGTGTTCACTCATCTAGATGTCAGAAACACATTCTGTACAGAGTCAAATCCAATATTAAATCAAACTGCTTATAACCATTTGTTATAGTGTTTACCCAGCTGACAATTTTACGTTCTGGGAACGTTAGTTTTTGGTTGCCAAGAACGTTCCCTATTGGTGATCCAGGAAAGTTTACTTAACGTAAATAGAACGTTCCTTTAAGGTTCGGGGAACGTTCTGGAAACTTTATGGGAACATTCACTTTAGGTTATAAAAATAGAACAAAAAAAGAACCTACAGGGAACATTCCCAGAACGTTCTCCTTAGGTTATAAAATTAACCCTAAAAATAACCTACAGAGAACGTTCCTAGAACGTTCTTGTTTGGTTCCCAAAACAATAACCAAATGGGAACCATACGGGAACGTTAGGGGAACGTTCTGTGTTTGCTGGGTATGTATCCATAGAAACTTTGTGTGAACGTAAACAGA
>CM060623.1:32627623-32642623 GCA_030578275.1 Meda fulgida
GACCGGGTCCTGCACACACGTAATTGACGAGTGTCATTTGACCAGGTCTTGCACACACGTGATTAACGAGTGTCATGTGACCGGGTCCTGCACACATGTGATTAACGAGTGTCATATGACCGGGTCCTGCACACACGTGATTGACGAGTGTCATGTGACCGGGTCCTGCACACACGTGATTGACGAGTGTCATGTGACCGGGTCCTGCACATACGTGATTGACGAGTGTCATGTGACCGGGTCCTGCACACATGTGATTAACGAGTGTCATGTGACCGGGTCCTGCTCACACGTGATTGACGAGTGTCATGTGACCGGGTCCTGCGCACGTGATTAACGAGTGTCATGTGACCGGGTCCTGCACACACGTGATTAACGAGTGTCATGTGACCGGGTCCTGCACACACGTTATTAACGAGTGTCATGTGACCGGGTCCTGCACACATGTGATTAACGAGTGTCATGTGACCGGGTCCTGCAAACACGTTATTAACGAGTGTCATGTGACCGGGTCCTGCACACATGTGATTAACGAGTGTCATGTGACCGGGTCCTGCACACATGTGATTAACGAGTGTCACGTGACCGGGTCCTGCACACATGTGATTAACGAGTGTCATGTGACCGGATCCTGCACACATGTGATTAACGAGTGTCACTTGACCGGGTCCTGCACACATGTGATTAATGAGTGTCATGTGACCAGGTCCTGCACACACGTGATTAACGAGTGTCATGTGACTGGGTCCTGCTCACGTGATTAACGAGTGTCATGTGACCGGGTCCTGCACACACGTGATTAACGAGTGTCATGTGACCGGGTCCTGCATACATGTAATTAAGGAGTGTCATGTGACCAGGTTTTGCACACACGTGATTAACGAGTGTCATGTGACCGGGTCCTGCGCACGTGATTAACGAGTGTCATGTGACCGGGTCCTGCGCACGTGATTGACGAGTGTCATGTGACCGGGTCCTGCGCACGTGATTGACGAGTGTCATGTGACCGGGTCCTGCACACATGTGATTAACGAGTGTCATGTGACCGGGTCCTGCGCACGTGATTAACGAGTGTCATGTGACCGGGTCCTGCACACACGTGATTGACGAGTGTCATTTGACCAGGTCTTGCACACACGTGATTAACGAGTGTCATGTGACCGGGTCCTGCACACACGTGATTGACGAGTGTCATGTGACCGGGTCCTGCACACACGTGATTGACGAGTGTCATGTGACCGGGTCCTGCACATACGTGATTAACGAGTGTCATGTGACCGGGTCCTGCACACATGTGATTAACGAGTGTCATGTGACCGGGTCCTGCTCACACGTGATTGACGAGTGTCATGTGACCGGGTCCTGCGCACGTGATTAACGAGTGTCATGTGACCGGATCCTGCACACACGTGATTGACGAGTGTCATGTGACCGGGTCCTGCGCACGTGATTAACGAGTGTCATGTGACCGGATCCTGCACACACGTGATTAACGAGTGTCATGTGACCGGGTCCTGCACACATGTGATTAACGAGTGTCATGTGACCAGGTCTTGCACACACGTTATTAACGAGTGTCATGTGACCGGGTCCTGCACACACGTGATTAACGAGTGTCATGTGACCGGGTCCTGCACACATGTGATTAACGAGTGTCATGTGACCAGGTCTTGCACACACGTTATTAACGAGTGTCATGTGACCGGGTCCTGCACACACGTTATTAACGAGTGTCATGTGACCGGATCCTGCACACACGTGATTAACGAGTGTCATGTGACCGGGTCCTGCACACACGTGATTGACGAGTTTCATGTGACCGGGTCCTGCACACACGTGATTAACGAGTGTCATGTGACCGGGTCCTGCACACACGTGATTGACGAGTGTCATATGACCAGGTCTTGCACACACGTGATTAACGAGTTTCATGTGACCGGGTCCTGCACACACGTGATTAACGAGTGTCATGTGACCGGGTCCTGCACACACGTGATTAACGAGTGGTGTCATGTGACCGGGTCCTGCACACACGTGATTAACGAGTGGTGTCATGTGACCGGGTCCTGCACACACGTGATTAACGAGTGTCATGTGACCGGGTCCTGCACACACGTGATTAACGAGTGTCATGTGACCGGATCCTGCACACACGTTATTAACGAGTGTCATGTGACCGGGTCCTGCACACACGTTATTAACGAGTGTCATGTGACCGGGTCCTGCACACAGGTGATTAAGGAGTGTCATGTGACCGGGTCCTGCACACATGTGATTAACGAGTGTCATATGACCGGTTCCTGCACACACGTGATTGACGAGTGTCATGTGACCGGGTCCTGCACACACGTGATTAACGAGTGTCATGTGACTGGGTCCTGCACACACGTTATTAACGAGTGTCATGTGACCGGGTCCTGCACACGTTATTAACGAGTGTCATGTGACCGGATCCTGCACACACGTGATTAACGAGTGTCATGTGACCGGGTCCTGCACACACGTTATTAACGAGTGTCATGTGACCGGGTCCTGCACACATGTGATTGACGAGTGTCATGTGACCGGGTCCTGCACACGTTATTAACGAGTGTCATGTGACCGGATCCTGCACACACGTGATTAACGAGTGTCATGTGACCGGGTCCTGCACACATGTGATTAACGAGTGTCATGTGACCGGGTCCTGCACACAAGTGATTAACGAGTGTCATGTGACCGGGTCCTGCACACACGTTATTAACGAGTGTCATGTGACCGGGTCCTGCACACATGTGATTGACGAGTGTCATGTGACCGGGTCCTGCACACATGTGATTGACGAGTGTCATGTGACCGGGTCCTGCGCA
The DNA here is from genome assembly GCA_030578275.1 of Meda fulgida. Taxonomy (NCBI): domain Eukaryota; kingdom Metazoa; phylum Chordata; class Actinopteri; order Cypriniformes; family Leuciscidae; genus Meda; species Meda fulgida. The sequence continues at coordinate 32,630,473 of CM060623.1, forward strand.
CATGTGATTAACGACTGTCATGTGACCGGGTCCTGCGCACGTGATTAACGAGGGTTCGAATCCACTGTGAGATATCAATGTGTCCCTGAGCAAGACACTTAACCCCTAGTTGCTCCAGAGGCGTGCGACCTCTGACATATATAGCAATTGTAAGTCGCTTTGGATAAAAGCGTCAGCTAAATGTAAAAATGTAAATGTCATGTGACCGGCTCTTGGGTCAGCAGAATCTGTCAGTGTTACTCATGTTTGATCTCCGTCAGGACTGCACGATCTGCATGGAGAGACTGGCCACCGCGTCCGGATACGAGGGAGTGCTGAACTACAAGGCCATCAAACCCGAACTGGTGGGCAAACTGGGAAAGTGTGGCCACATGTACCATCTCCTGTGTCTGGTGGCCATGTACAACAACGGCAATAAGGTCAGAAGGTCATCTTTTTCTTCTTTTTATTTATAGAGTTCAACAAGTTCTAAGTCTTTAACCAAACCAAGATCAATCACGACATTTAATGTGCAGCAGGAAAGTATTTGGATAATGCATTTTAATGAGCTATGCATCCCATAATGCACTGCAAAATCTTACTCAGTATTTTCTGGTTTTCCAGCACAAATATCTAAACATTCTTAAATCAAGATACATTTACTGGAGAAGCAAAATGACTGAAACATGTATCAATATTTAGTGAGTTCGTGCTTAAAATAATAACAAATATCAGCCAGATATCTTGAGTCAGAAAAATAAACTTAAGTTAAAGGAAATTTCTGACCCCATTAGAAGATTTTTTCCCCCCTTTTGTTTTAAGCACAAACTCACTTCATTTTGATACATTTTTCATTAAATAAGTCTTAATATCTTCAGTCATTTAGCTTCTTCTCCAGTAAATGTATCGTGATTTAAGAATGTTTAGATATTTGTGCTGGAAAACAAGACAGAAAAACATGTTTTGCAGTGAAAAAAAAAATCTTAATAAATATATAAGTGAGTAAAAAAAAAAGTTTTTTATAGAAATTATTAGAATTAATTTTTTGCAGTTTAATATAATTGAAGTACATACTATCCCTTAACCTTCTCAAAACTCATGTTCGGCCTGTTTTATTTTTCTCTAAGGAGAGTTTTTTTTTTAACTCTCCAAACTCCCCTATTATTAGATATTCAGCTGTAGAAGAAATGAATCATGGGTTAAATATATGTGAATACAGTATTTAAATAATGATGTTGGTAAGTGAAAATGCTTCAGTTGTTGTGTGATGCTGCATCCATAGTCACTGTCAGGATTGCATTATGACTTTGCTCATATTTAATAATATTTAATATTGCGCATATTTAATAAAGAGACTGTATGCGTTTTCTTCATTTTTTAAAAAGTATCTTGATTTAAGAATGTTTAGATATTTGTGCTGGAAAACGAGACTGAGGAACAGAAAAACATGTTTTGCAGTGGTTCTAAAATAAAAAAAATAAAAAATCTAAATAAATATATAAGTGAGTAAAATAAATATATTTTTTATTTTAATTATAAAAAATAATTAGAATAATTTTTTTGCAGTTTAATGTAACTGAAGTACATACTATCGCTTAACCATCTCAAAACTCATGTTGTTGTGTGATGCTGCATCCACAGTCACTGTCAGGATTGCATTATGACTTTGCTCATCGTTAATAAAATGCATCAGAGCTTCAAATATAAACATGAATATCAGTGTGATTGGATCCTTCCGAGACTGTGAGACTCCATGTGTTTTATCGATGTGTTTCAGGATGGCAGTCTGCAGTGTCCCACCTGTAAGGCCATCTACGGGGAGAAGACCGGCACACAGCCTCCTGGGAAGATGGAGTACCACGTCATTCCTCATTCCCTGCCTGGACACTCCGAGACCAAGACTATCCGCATCGTCTATGACATTCCTGCTGGAATACAGGTACATCCTGGAATATCCGGAGAGACACGTCTTTTCCTTATCAACTCTGCAAAAAACGTGTTCTCCTCATCATTTCTGTCTGGTTTTCCAGCAAAATATCTAAACATTCTTAAATCAAGATACATTTACTGGAGAAGCACAATGACTGAAGATATTAAGTCTGGAAAATATATCAAAATGAAGTGAGTTTGTGCTTAAAACAAGAACAAACGCGCTTCATTTTGATACATTTTTTATTAAACAAGACTTCTCCAGTAAATGTATCTTGATTTAAGAATGTTTGTGCTGGAAAACAAGACAAAAAAACCGAGGAAGAAAAACATGTTTTGCAGTGATTAAAAAAAGAAGATTCTAAATATATATATTAGTGAGTAAAATAAATATATATTTTGAAAGAAATTATTATTTTTTTAGAAATAGATTTATAAATAATAATTTTAATTGAAGATTACAAGCTATTTATTAGACAAAAATGTCTTCAAATGTTAATATTGAGATAAATTCATATATTTTAATGTCACTATATAAGCCTTCAGAAAAGTGACAGTTTCAAAGTGTAAGATTCGTATTAAAATTATTTTTAAAGTTGTTATTTATGTAATAGTAACCGTCGGTCACGAACTGCTCCGAGACACGAAGGTGAAGATCCAAATGCAGCTTTTACACAGACACGTAATCCACCATACAGGCAAAAGGTCAAAACACAGGTAGGCCGTACAACAAACAAACAAAACGGGCAGAACAGGCAAGAAATCAAAAAACCAAGAGACATGAAACACAGGAAAATGCTCGGAAATGCAGTGCAACAACATACAAAACTTTGCAGTGAGTGAATGAGTGAACATGGTTTAAATAGGCTGAGACTAACAGGGTAATGAGACACAGGTGAACACAAGCAGTGCGTTCTGGGAAATGTAGTTTGTGAGGGAGTGATAATAGTCTGTTGTGGAGTGCCCTCTGGTGGCTCTCAAGGGCACTCCAGTTACACCGGCTTATTTTAGTCAGAGATTTTATTTTATTATTTTATTTAGTTTTATTTTATTTAGTTTTATTATCATTTTTAGTTTATTATTTTATTTTAACATTCAGGTAAACAGCCTAACTCTGTACAAGATATATAGAAGTGGTTTTATTTTATGCTTTATTTTATTTTTGTAATTTATTTAAATTTTAATAAGAGATGGGTATGAAGGTCACAGGGTTGAAGCGTTTCTAGGGAAACATCTTTTTAATAATGCAATATGTCACCTAAAATCTAAAAAAATATATTGAATAAAGAAAAAACTTGCATTCAAACTTGTTTTCATAAAATTGTGCATATTTGCTAATACAGCGAGGAGAAGATCAGTAGGAACAGGGCAAACAAGAAAGAAATACAAAACAACAACAATCCAATAACTTTATTGTATTCTACATGATCAAAAATATGTCTATAATACTTACTAAAAGTTGGTTTCAGATATTACAGTAATTATTTACGTGAATGATAATGAGGGACTGCAGCCTTTGTTCTCTGGCCCAGTTTTTGTAGAGAAATGCTTTGCACCAATATTTAATATGTCAAGCTGACCTGTGGGCTTGTGGCTTATGCTCGTGCTTTTGCCATATGTGCGACAGGAAGTGGCTGAGCTCACTTCCTGTTCAATGAGGACATTAGCAGAACTCAACAGGCCTTTATCTCTCATGTTCTTGTTTCTCACATCGGACACCCACTCGCTTTCTGAGCTCCGACGTCACAAGATGAACTTGATAAAAATATTCCATCAATAATGTCATCATCATGGCAAGAAATGTATTTTTATGCCAGTGTTATCTTAGTATCATTGAGACTACTGTTCAAAAGTTTGGGGTTGGTACGTTTTTTTAAAGTCTCTTCTGCTCATCAAGACTGCATTTATCTGAATAAAAATACAGTAAAAATAGTGAAATATTATTTTGAATATCTAGTAAAGTGTAATTTATTCCTGTGATCAAAGCTGAGTTTCAGCATCATTACTCCAGTCTTCAGTGTCACATGATCCTTCAGAAATCAGGAGAATATGAGGATCTGATGATCAAGAAACATTTATGATTATTATCAATGTTGAACAGAGTTCATATTTTTGTGGAAACTGTGATTCATTTTATTTTCAGGATTCTTTCATGAGTTCAAAATAACAGCATTTATTTAAAATTGAGTCTTTTGAAACATTATAAATGAATTTACTGGGGATAATGATCAATTTAATGCATCCTTAATGAATAAAAGTATTAATTTCTTTAAAAAAGCCTTTTGAACAGTAGTGTGAATTTTTATATATAAGTCAAGTCAAGTATAGTGCTTTTCTCAATGTAGATTGTATCACAGCAGCTTCACAGTATCAGTCAAAATAACATATCAGTGTTTGTTTCTTAGTGGAAAAACATCCACGTTTGGTAGGGCTGATCAATGGTATTAATGAGTGGTTAATTCATTTGAATATCCCCAACTGAGCAAGCCAAAGGCAACATGTATTGTTTGTGTGTGTGTGTGTGTATACATATATCTTTTTTTTAATTATCATTTATTAATTTTGTTGTGTGGGTTTGGTTTTACTAGTTATTGTTTTTTAAATGAAAATTAGAAATATTGCTTTGGCGACCAGATGAAATAAAATAAGTTTTAGTTTGTTTTTTTCATTTATTTCAGTTCATTTTTATTTTAGTTCAAGTTAAAAAAAAAGTATGGTTTAAGTTTTATTTTTATTTAACTAACGCTGTTCTATACATGCATTTGCATTTTGCCTGCAGTGTTAGGACAGGATTCTTGCGCAGAAACAGATTTACATGATGGCCTCTGACTCTGATCATTGACGTACTTGTGCTATTGTATCTCAGACTTCTGCGTGTGAAGGACGAGTGTTTGCAGTAATGATGTAATGAACACGAGTCAGTCATGTGAGGTTGTGACTGTTCAAGTAGGCTGTCACATCAAACTAATTCAAAACAGCAAGAAAAATCCTTTTCTTCATGATGCATCTTCATTAATATTCAGGCCACGGGCTGTAATTCCTGTAAAGGCATGCGCTGGTGTTTATGAGATGAGAGGGATTGAGTATTATAATGATAATAATAATGCTTCATTCACTCCAGTAATGCTCTTCTGCTCTGTGTGCCTTTGATCTGCACATGTGAAGCTGTGATGTGATCAGAGAGTGCTGGCAGCGGGACAGATCCACACACACACACACACACACACACACACACACACACACACACTCGCGAGTCCTCGGGCACCGTTAGCCTCTTCCTCTCTGCTGCGCGCTAATTGAGCGAGCGGTGTGTGAAGTGTGACCGCGTGTGTTTTCTGTGTGTTTTATCCAGACCACGGAGCATCCCAATCCTGGGAAAAAGTACAGCGCGCGGGGATTTCCTCGACACTGCTACTTACCAGACAACGAGAAAGGCCGGAAGGTGAGATTCGAGATCCGATGTGAATCATAGACTGTGTGGTTATCGTGTTCAACGTCAGGTCATTCATAGTGTTGTTTGAGGCCATATGAAAATATAACATTTCAAATTTTTGTTATTGATTTTTTTCCCATATTTTTTCAGTAGTTCGTAATAGGCTATACATTGATTTACGCCAAAATAGTAAAGGCCATTGCACACCGAGTCCGAAATTTTCGTATGCGTTTTTTCGTATTCGTGATTCGGTGGCTCTGAATTATCAAAACACCATTCAAAATGCTTGCTACGGATGCGAAAAACGCATCTTTTTTTGACGAACGAAAGTTTCGGTTGTGCAAGCGTGATTGACATAATGTGAGGTTGTATTATTATTATTTATTTTTTTTACATGCGGAAATTTTGGACTCAGTGTGCAAGGGCCTTATTAATTGTGTTATGTTAAGGTGCTGAAGTTGCTCATCGTGGCCTGGGACCGTCGACTGATCTTCACCATCGGGACGTCCAGCACCACAGGAGAGTCGGACACGGTCGTGTGGAACGAGATTCACCACAAGACTGAGTTCGGGACCAACCTGACGGGCCACGGGTACCCCGACCCCAACTATCTGGACAACGTGATGAGAGAACTGAGCGCTCAGGGCGTCGGAGAGGACAACCTGAAGGACTGAGACACACACACACACACACACACACCTCAACCTGAGGCGTTTCTGACCGCTGGAGAGACCTCTCATCGACTGGGAACGATGGTCCTCGCTGACTCGAGTCAGTCGGGATCGTGTGAGAGACGAGTATATGATGGAGTGAAGAAAACAACAGTCACAGTTCCTCTCTCTCTATCTCTATCTCTCGCTTTCTCCTTCTTTTTTTAGGCTACCCATAATGCATCTTGGCTCAGACCCACATGCATGTGGTAGTTGCATATACACACACAGTACTGGTTGACCGATATTGTTTTTTTTTTTTTTTTTTTAAATGACCGATTCCAGATGGCAGATAAAGATGCTGATTTAGAGGCTTTTTAAAAACACTCAAATGCTTATTTTATTCTTTCAAAATTCACTGGGAAATTTGAAGCTATTAAGCGAACACCTCTGATAATCTCATAATCTCCAGATAGCAGATGATTCCCGATATATCGGTCAACCATTGCACCCAATATCTGTTAGTTCCTTCGGACAACATGGAGATCTTTTGTTTCCATGTGGTTTTTTGCATCACTTTCAGACAGGGATGGTATTCCTGGTGTTTTCTGCCTGGATTCTTTGAAACATTATCAGTTCGGCCTGCGTATATAATTAAAGGAGGCCTGTAGTTGTTGGCGTTTGTAGGGATATTGTGTAGATGGATCCTGCAAGCAGATTTTGGGGCTGTTTTTGATGTTTGTGCGACCGCTGCATAAAACGTGCACTTCAAAACACTGGGCTCTCCGACTCGTGTGCTACTTTTACACTTCAGAGCAATTACTGGAGCTCAGAGCGATCCTTCTGTGTGCAGTTTAACATTTAGAATGAATAAGATGAGTCTTCTTGAAATATGCAATGATTCATAATCTATCTTGCTTTGTTCCTCTTTTATGTCATTAATCTGAGAGTGTGGCGTTCTGCTTGCCGACGGGATTATCTGTGGTCTTTTGCTGTGTTTGGGATTGAATACTTGCATACTACTTTACTGCACACTGGTTACAGTTTTTTAATCTGTGTATTATTCCATGGTAAATGTTTTAAATAGTGACCACATATTGAGCATATTGCAGTGGTTCTCAACCACTAGGGGGCCTTGAGAGAAATTAAATCATTTATGAGATTATTCATTATTACAGAATGAAAAACTAAGCTAAAACAAGCCCTAAAATGAGCTAAAACTGCTAAAAAATCAAGTTATTTATCATTTTAAGTAAACAAAATGTTTTTGTCATTAAATAATAATGTTTTTATAGTTAGTAAAACCTTAAAAAACAGAAATAAAATAATTCTTTTATTTCAGCTATTTTTCAAAACAACGCTTCCCATTTTCATTTAGTTTCATTTAATTAAAAACTGGGGAAAAAACTATATAGACAAACAAAAACACAAGTATTTTTTTTAAATTACAAAAAATTTAACAAATTCTAAATATTGTAAAATAATAGTATCTCAATGATACTAAAATAACATAACCTGGGAAAACCGGGATGTATCTGTTCCTTGAAATTGTCAATTAATGTCAATTAATAAAATCTTAAAACTCTTTTGGCATTTTTACAATGAATATACATTTTACTATAGCTTAGCTCTAAAATATTTTACCATATTAAAATAATCCTTATCCTTAAATTAGAAATGACTGGAAATTCATGGGATAAAAGAGCAGGAACATTAAGCGCCTAAAATTTCTGGAATCCTGAAATTTAAATAAATATTTTAGATGCTTATTTACAGTTTACAAAAACTATAGGAGTTTCCATAATTAAAATAAGGAATGGGGTCCTCGGAGGTTGAGGAGCATTGCATTGTGGGATACTGTATCCCATTCAGTGTGCTCCGGTCGCACCGTTTGACAAATGCAGTTGGTCATCCAGTGTGAACATATACAGCTTATAACACTGTAGAAATAGTAGTATGTTAAATTCTGTTCTGAACGCAGGCCCGGTGTTTGGTAAAGCTGGATCAAACTGGTCTCAAGGTTAAAGTGGTGTGAGAAACAGCCGGTGTGATCCTGATCTCGTGAAGGGTTGTGTGTTCACCCCGTCTCTCTGGGTCTGTGAACTGAGAGTTATTACAGTTACAGTCACCGTTCACACTGACAGTGTTTACCGCATCAAAACAAGCTTTATGTTTATGGCCATTCAGAATAAGGATCTGTGCATTGTTTGGCAAGTACCATTTAAATTGCATTTTTTCAAAAGTAAGGGGTTGGTATTAAGATATTGTTTGACATATTCTCTTATGTTCACTAAAGCTGCATTTATTTGATCAAAAATACAGTAAAAACAGTGAAATAATTTTACAATTTAAATCAGCTGTTTTCTATGTGAATATCCAGTAAAGTGTAATTTATTCCTGTGATCAAAGCTGTATTTCAGCATCATTACTCCAGTCTTCAGTGTCACATGATCCTTCAGAAATCAGGAGAATATGATGATTTGGTGCAACTTTACTGAATAAAAGCATTAATTTCGTCTAAATCATTAGCATTGATAGTGTCAGTGAACGGCACAGATCTTCAGTCTTCCTCGATCCAGAAACGCAAGCTCAACTCTGACTGTGTCTGTTCGCATCTTCGTGTAATGCTTTAAAGAACTATATAGAGTACAATATATAAGTCAACATATATACACGTACATTTAAGAGTGTGATATATCTTTGAAGTGTTTAAATTATTTTTATACTTACACATATGATGTACTTGTACATCTACATGTATACACACACACACACACACACACACTCTCTCTCTCCCTCTCTCTCTCACACACACACACACACTTACACACACACACACACACACACACACACACACACACACACTCTCTCTCCCTCTCTCTCTCTCTCTCTCTCTCTCACACACACCCACACACACACACACACACACACACACACACACACACACACACACTCTCTCTCCCTCTCTCTCTCACACACACACACACACTTACACACACACACACACACTCTCTCTCCCTCTCTCTCTCACACACACACACACACACACTCTCTCTCCCTCTCTCTCTCTCTCTCTCTCTCTCTCTCTCTCTCTCACACACACACACACACACACACACACACAGACGTGTACATATTTGATACATGCTTTTTGTGTGAAATCTGACAGTTTGTCAGAAACGTCAGGGACTGTTGACGTGATCTGAGCGTCTTATATTAGTCGTGCCGTTCAAGCAATGATCGCGTTGCTATCGATGATGTCGGTGGGAATGGGTTTGTTTGTGTGACTTTAACTTGCCCACCCGAATGGGTCGTGTACCTTTATATATCTGCAGGGAATATTAAACATTATCATTAATACAAGCACTGCTGCTCACACGTGTCTGACATCACTGAAGAGCTCCTTAAAAATTAAATCAGTCTGTACAAACCTATATTTTGTTGAATCTGACTTTGAGATCGGAGAATGAAACGTCCCTTTGAGAACTCACAGAGGATTATTTTAATTTACAAGTATTGATATTTTTATTTTATGATTTTCATTTTTGTTAAACTTTTACTAATTTTGTGTGATTTTTGCCATTTTTATTCATTTTATTTAAATATGTCTATATAGTTTTTTATTACTTTTATTTCAGTTTTATAAATTTTAGTAGGCTACTCTTAAATTGAACCAAAATTAGAAATGTTGCTTGCTAACTAAATGAACCTGAAAGTGAACTAAAAATCGTTTTTGTTTTATTTTCAGTCGACCTTTATTTTATTTAAATTAACAAAAATATTTTTAAATATATACTTTATAATATTTCATAATATATAAAATATTCTTAAAACATACTTTTAGTTTTAGTTCTTGATAATAATCCTCAAAAATCTGTTCAGTTACTAATAAAACAAAATTAGTAATGCAGTTCTGAAGCTGTTTGCATCAAAAATAAATCTTGATTATAATAAATGGGTTGTTGACGATAACATGGACACATCTTTTGATTTGTAACCATTTGAAATCCAACTAGTGTTGCCAAATCTGTTCTTTATATAGGCTATATATATATATATATATATATATATATATATATATATATATATATATATATATATATATATATATATATATATATAGCCTATATAGCGTACTCACACAACAAAAAAATATATATTTACAAACTTTTGTCATGTGCGATTAATCGCGAATAATCGATTTGACAGCACTAAATTTAACAAATTATAATGAATGGAAGAATGAATGAATGAGGCATTTATACACTTTTTGACGCGTCAACAACCCAAATACTGAAGAAACTTTAGTTGAGGTGAATTGAATGTCATGTTTGAGATCCTGTAGGGTTTGTACAGGTACCGTAGTAGCTTAAATCTGGTGTTGTTCATCGTTTTCATAGTCTGTGTCGTTTCTGATAGAGATCTTACAAAGAGAAACGGATAAAATGGTTCCGAGATGGAAATATTCTGCGCAAGATTTCACGGAAATTAGTTGACGAGTGACATTGGCGCATTATGCACTTCTAGTGGATGTTTTATTTTTACCCAGCATGCCGCTCTTTTCAAAGGTGACTAATTAGTTAGACCCCCTCATTAGTCCTGATTATCTTATTTATAACCTGTCCATATGCTTCATCCTAAAATAACATGTTTCCGGGGCGTTTTGAGTCGCGACGCGCCGTTCTCTCGATGTTGGTCGTGAGATTTTAGTACATCCGAGATGTTTTCCGGTGGAATAGAAGTGTGTGATTTCTATTATCAGATGATTTCAGACCATATGGCGCCTAAAAAGACCTGCTGATTCGAGCCAAATCCGTCCGACTCATCCCAGATTCATTAGCGTTTATAATGAAGCGTTCGGAACTGAAATAGGAACTTTCCCAGAAGGAAATAAGCTTTTCTGAGGAGAATACGGATGAATCATTTTGTAGCTGGCACACATTTAAGTGTGTCACAACCTCAAACCTGCTCTTCTCACAGATCTTTCTGAATTTATTTAAAGAATATTGGTGGTTGATGATGATATTGTGGAAGATTTTGAATGGTTTTGTTTTTCACTCGGCCTTTCACATGATGGATTAAAAAAATTGATGTCAAATAAAAAGCGCATGGACTTGTTCTTCATGTCATAGATTCTTACAGGCAATAGAATTAACATGTACATCAAGATAATCTATTTCAAATATCAGACAAATTGTTGTTTGATGAAACAATACAAAGGGCTTTTATGATACGTGTCTTAATGAATCTGTTATGATCTTGTTGCATGTCTGTGTTTCCTGTGAAATAAACTCTCCTTGAGCAAAGGGAGATTGATTTGACTTTTTCCTTTCTTTCTTCTTCTTCTTCTCTTTTGTCTCAGATGTGTTGGTATTGGCAGCGTTATTAATGTCCAGGGATGGTGAGAAGCTCCTGATGCAGCAGATGTAATTCATTGGACTTTTCTTTAATGAAGTGCCTCTTTATTTCTCCTGTTTTGTCAGCAGTTTTTGCTCTAAAACTAGAGCCGAGCCAACGGGTGAATATTGACCTGAGGAGTGATGATAATGTACAGACATTATCATTATGAAGAAAATTAATCATTTGTGTTTGACGAGTTTCAAAAAGATAAAGTCATGAGAATATGAACTGGGGTCAGTAAGAATTTTTTTACTTTTAAGAAATTAATACTTTCAGCAAAGGACGCATTCAATTGATCAAAAGGGACACTAACATCAATTTAAATGTTACAAAATATTCAATTTAAACGCTGTTCTTTTGAACTTTCTATTCAGCAAAAAATTCTGAAATTAAATGTATCAGTTTCCACAAAATATGAACATTGATAAAAAAAACAGCAGTTTTAAATCATAATAATATTTCACTATTTTTACTGTATTTTTCAAATAAATGCAGCAGAAAAGACTTTCAAGAACATTACAAAATCTTACTGACGCCACACTTAGTGTATATAAAAGTAAAATGTAATATATATATATATATATATGAAACGAGATTTTTTTTGTTTCACTTTATTTTAATGTGTCTTTGTTACATTATGCATTTAGGTACTGAGTAATGTTACATGTATTTACAGTACTATAGGGTTAGATCAGGGTTTGTTGCATGTAATTATGCATAATCTATAGTTAATACTATAGTAACTACATGTAACGTAAAA